>JARQOD010003353.1:0-65911 GCA_033576555.1 Oophaga sylvatica | reverse complement strand
TTCTCGCGATAACTGCAGTGACTGCTGGGTAATCGCGGCCGTAAAGCAGTCAGTCCGATGACATCACCGCCGGGGAAGCAGGTAATCAGCTGTGCTGCGTTGCGATGACAGGCTCTGCCTGTCATTGCGATGTAGCAGAGCTGGATCGTCGTGGGACAGTCGTTACTATGGACTGCGTCGGACAGGTGGTATACTGTTGGTTTGTTTTTTTTCTTTTTTTACAGGAGATCGATGGCGTCGCAGGAATGAGAGTACAATAAAAGAAATGAAAAGTGTGTTGTCTCTTTTATTTCATTAAAATACTTTTTTCTTGCTTTGTCTTTTTTTTATGCATTTAATAACTTTGGATTAATAATGGATCGGTGTCTTATTGACACCTCTCCATTATTAACCGGGCTTATTGTCACCGTGCAATCAACGGTGACATTAACCCCTTATTACCCCACTTGCCACCGCTACAGGGCAAGTGGGAAGAGCCGGGTAAAGTGCCACAATTGGCACATCTTTTGATGCGCCAAATGTGGGGCTGCTGTAGCCTGGTATTATCAGGCTGTTGAGGGCCAAAATCCATGGGCCTTGACAGTCTTTTAATACCAGGCCGCAGCAGTCTGCATTTTACTTGGCTGGTTAACAAAAATAGGGGGACCCCTACGCCGTTTTTTTTTCGAGGGGATCCCTATTTTTGTTAACCAGCCAAGCTAAGCAGACTGCTGTGGCCTGGTATTATCAGGCTTGCAAGGTCCATGGATATTGGATCCTTACCAGCCTGAAAAACCAGGCCTCAGCGGTCTGCTTCATCTGGCTGGTTAACAAAAATAGGGGGGACCCCACGCCAATTTTTTTCGAGGGGATCCCCTATTTTTGTTAACCAGTTCCCTCTGACGTCACTGATTGTGTCCCTGGCTGACCTGAAGTGAAAGTGGAAAGCAATCAATTAAGCTTTCCACTTCCTCTCCTGTCAGCCAGGAGAGGAACTCATTCATTTGGGGGTTTACTGTGAGGCTGCAGCATTAGCTGCGGTCCCTGCAGTAAACATTAACCCTTTCTGAAGGATTACACCGTGGGACCTGACTGTACATCGGATTGGTAAGAATAATTTTGCTTTATTATTTTATTTTTATTACAGGAAATGGTTTTAGCAGGAAAATAAATATGGTCAAAAACTGTGTGATTATTTCATTAAACTTCTTTTTTATTAAAGTGTGTGTGTTTGATTTTTCTTTCATACAATAGGATTAATAATTGATAGTTGTCTAATTGACAGCTCTCAATTATTAACCTGGCTTAAAGTGACCTTTCAATTGCAAGGTCATTTTAACCCCTTATTAACCCATTCGCCACCGCTACAGGGCAATGGGAATAGACGGGCAAAGTGCCAGAAAGGGCAAATCTAATTAGAGATTTGCCCTTTCTGGGGTGTCTGGGGGCAGATGTTAGTAGCCGGGGGGGCCAAAAATAATGGTCCCTCTCTGGGCTATTATTATCTGCCCCCACTCACTGGCTTTGTCTGTCTGGTTGCGAAAATAGGGCGGGAGCCCACGCCTTTTTTTTCAGCAATTTTACACCTCATATATATTATATACATGTCATTAAATTTGTGACACATATATATATATTATTTATATTTATAGTTCATACACTTCTACATAGTATAATAGCCGCTAATTCAATTGCCGGCTTTTGTGAAAATGCAGAACCCGACATGAAATGACACTTGGTTTACATAGAGTTAACCATGTCTTTTCATGTAGTTTGATATCTGATTTGCACAAACAATTACATGAGTGTAAGTGTGCAAAATTTCACACCTGTAGGGGTTAATTAAAGGTGTAAATTGTAGCAAAAAAGTCCGTTTTTTTTACAACGAATTTACACCTTTAATTAACCCCTACAGGTGTGAAATTTTGCACACATAGACTGATGTAATTGTTTGTGCAAATCAGATTGCAAACGACATGAAAAGACATGGTTAACCCTATGTACACCAAGTGTCATTTCATGTCGGGTGCTTCTGTCTTTTCACAGAAGCCGGCTTTACCCGGCAATTGAATCAGAGGATATTTTACTATGTAGAAGTGTATAAACTATACATATATGTATATATATATGTCACAATGACATGTATATATATATATATATTAATAGTATTCTATGTGTGTATATTTAGTGTTTACAAGGAAATAAAGGTTTTTTTTAGTTGCGATATTTTGTTCCCATAGACTTACATGGGACTTCCGGTATCAGAATCGGATATCGACGATATTTAGTGATATCGGCGATACCATTTCGATACGATATTTTTAGATATCGAGCAGTATCGCTCAACACTACTACAGACATAAATTTCAGTCTACTTTGCTTAGAAAAAGAAGTAATAACATCCATGTTTCTTACCTTGAAATATCTCAGCTTGTAGTTCCTTTCTTGGACAATGGCCTCTTGTCATCAGCACGTCTAATTCCTGTAGTAAGTCTGGCAACTCTTAGTCCTCATTCATAGGTTCTTTTCTGATCCTGAAATATCGTAGTGTGATTTCTTTGACGACTTGCACATCTGACGTTCTTTTGCTTCTATTCCTCCCCTTGCAAGTTTTCAGAAATTCACATCTAAAAATCAAGTGTGACTGGCTGGCTCTCCAAAATGTTAAAAATGCTTATTTTAAGTATATTTTTTCAGGACTTGTTACCAGATGCGATACTCTAAAGAAAATGTCAGAATGTTTCTTATAAAAAATGTAATGGTTTATTGGACTGTCCATCAAAAAAACATCATTGCAGGAAAACATAAAATGAGTGAAATAGTTACGAAGAGATTGTCCATTTGTCCATAGCAAAACTTGTACACATCTTTCCTTGGTGTCCTGAATGGTAAAATTACATTCTGGCCTTGTCAGCAGCATAGCAGGGAAGCAACACGTGGTTGCAGCTGTTCATTCATCATAGTGTCAGAGTAAAGTGTCTGTAGAGAGTGCGGGAGCAAGAGCCCCTCCCCTCCCTTCGTGTAGCCATTATATATGTCCCTTAGATCATGTGGTCTCTGTATAAGGAGTTGCCACTTTACCATACAGAAATAGCATCTGTAATGTCAGCTGAAAGTCAATGTACTCAGTACAGAATTGAGTGTATGAAGAATAAATCCATAAGCAATAATTAATATTTAACAGTCTTCAGCAGATCAATGACTATGTGATTCATCTTCTCACAGAGACCATTGGTTTGTGGGTGGTACGGTGTGGTTCTTATCTTCTTACACCCGTACAAGTGACAGAACTCTTTAAACAATTCGGCTTCAAAGGCAGGACCTTGATCAGTTAACACTTGCTCTGGATATCCATGGGGTCTGCAGAAATACTCCTGAAACGTCTTTGCTGCTGTTTCAGCTGTCAGATCTTTGGCAGGGCGACCACCAGGAACCTGGAGTAGTGATCCACCATCGTCAGGGCATACGAGTATCCTGACCGGCTGGGTGACAACTTGACATGGTCCAATGCCACGATCTCCAAGGGACGAGTCGTCTTGATGGGCTGCAGGGGTGCTTTCTGGCTACTGTAGTCTTTTCTTCGGAGGCTACAGGACGCACAGTTTTTACTCCATTTCTCGATGGAACTACGCATTCCCACCCAGTAGAAACGACACTTCAGTAGGGTTTCCAGCTTCTTCCAGCCAAAGTGCCCCGCTCGATCGTGGTAAGCTTCCAACACCATCTGGATGTCCGTTCTTGGAGCTACTATCTGCCATACCATCTCATGGGTTCTGGGGTTGACGTAGCTTCGGCACAGCTTCTCTCGGTAGATAAACAGCCGGCTTCTCTCGTTCCACAGCTGCTTTGCTTGTTGAGACGCATCTTCTCCAAGGAGGAACCTTCCTGAGTTATCAGCTCCTTGATGCTGCTGACAACCGGGTCACTATTCTGGGTCTCCTTCCAGCTGTGGTGAGGTAAAGGGTTTAACGTCTTACCACGCTGCCTCCTGTAGGCTCGTTGCTCGTGGATCATCCCATTTCTGTGGAATGCAGGTAGCTCAATCTCTTCTAGATCATCCAATTCCTCTTCCGTGTCGGACTCATGCGGCATTCTGGACAAGGCGTCAGCGTTGGCGTTCTTACGGCCTGCCCTGTACTTGATGGTAAATTGATAGTTCGACAGCCGAGCCATCCAACGTTGCTCCATGGCTCCCAGCTTGGCTGTTTCAAGATGTGTCAAGGGGTTATTATCAGTGTAAGCAGTGAACTTGCTGGAGGCTAGGTAATGCTTGAATCTTTCTGTAATGGCCCAGACCAGCGCCAGGAGCTCCAACTTGAAGCTGCTATAGTTCTCTGGGTTTCTCTCGGTCGGCCGGAGCTTCCTGCTTGCATATGCGATGACTTTCTCCAGGCCATTTTGCTTCTGACTGAGGACAGCTCCCAATCCTTCGTTGCTGGCATCAGTATACAGCAGGAACGGCTGGCTGTAGTCAGGATAGGCTAAGATCTCATCGCCTGTCAGGATCTCCTTCATCTCCTTGAATGCCTCAGCTTGTTCTTTACCCCAGTGGAATGGAGGATTTCTGCTCTTGAAGGGCTGTCCTACCAGAAGGTCCTGCAGAGGCGCTGCTTTCTTGGTGTAGTCCTTTACAAACCTCCGGTAGTAACCTGTCAGTCCCAGGAACTAGCGCACCTCCTTGAGATTCTTCGGCTCCGGCCATTTCTGGATGGCAGTGACCTTCTCTGGGTCTGGCGCTACTCCTTCTGAGCTGACAATATGTCCCAAGTACTGTACCTTTTGTTTGAGCAGATGGCACTTTGAAGGCTTCAGTTTCATCCTGTATTTGGACAGTGACTCGAATACCTCTGCCAGGTGCTTCAGATGATCCTCATACGTCTTGGAGTACACAATTACATCGTCCAGGTACAGCAACACGGTTTCAAAGTTGAGATGTCCCAGGCAACTCTCCATCACTCTCTGGAACGTTCCCGGGGCACTGCTGAGTCCAAACGGCATTCTGTCAAACTCACAGAGTCCCATCGGGGTGGTGAAAGCCGTCTTCTCCCGATCCTCCTCAGCCACAGCTACTTGCCAGTACCCACTAGTGAGGTCGAGGGTGGAAAAGTAGTTAGCAGTTTTTAAAGCAGCTAAGGATTCCTCAATGCGTGGTAAAGGGTATGCATCTTTATGTGTTAATGCGATTTACTTGTCTGTAATCTACACACATTCTCATGCTTCCATCCTTTTTCTTAACTAGGACTAGAGGTGCTGCCCAGGGACTACAACTATCCCTTATCACCCCTGCTTCCTTCATGTCACGCAACATTTCCTTGGCTTTCTGGTAGTGTGCTGGAGGTATAGGCCTGTACCACTCTTTGATGGGAGGATGGCTACCTGTAGGGATATGATGTTGTACTCCCTTAATTGTCCCAAAGTCAAGTGGGTGTTTGCTAAATACCTGTGTGTACTCCTGTACCACCCGTAGTACTCCCTGTTTCTGGTGGGCTGGAGTGGTGTCTGTCCCGACATGGAGCTGCTGACACCAATCCTCCACCTGGGTTGCTGGGTCATTATCCTCCCTGGTTGGCGGGAGGCTAAGGACTCTGTCGTGAGAATGGAGTTGTTATCTACGGTATGTAATTTAGCAACAGTGGCATATCGTGGTAAATTCACTTCATCTTCTCCCCAGTTGAGAAGACGTACAGGTACTCTCCCATTTCGTACTTCCACTACCCCTCTAGCAGTCAAGAGTGTAGGTCTGTGCTCTGAACAATGGGGCTCTACTACTGCTTGGTAGTTCTGTCCTCTCAGACCTATTGCTGCTCTACACCATATTAGCATTTCACTCATTGGGGGTATCACAATGGGGTTCGGGTCTGTCACCCGTACATTACCAATTTCACCATCTGTCAGCTTCGCTTGCTGCTGGCACATCAGGGCCCGGATCTCCCTCTGGATCACTCCCTTTTGCTTTGGCCTGGCAACTTCGGCGAGCTGTTGGAGCAAAAACACAACTTCTCCCAGACAGTTACTAATAATGTTTGTACCTCAAACCACATTTAAGTCATTTTCCTCATTTACAGTTTTTACTACTAAGAGGCCCTGGTCCTTCAGCTCCACTCTGCCCACCTTTACGTCCACGTTTTTGGCTCCGAGTATATCAACCGGGAGACCATTAGAGGCGTACACAGCAAAGTCAGGGCTCGGGGGCTGGAGACTGTCCATGGACCAAAACTTATTATACAGGACATCAGGTATGATGGTCACCTGAGATCCAGTGTCCAGCAGGGTAGGGATTGCGATCCCGTCCAGGATGATGGACAGGTATGGTCTTCCTCCCACAAACCTGCGGTTCCAGTCTGAGGGGCCTGATGAGTCTATTCCTGGGTGTTGGCCCTCGGACCCAGGATCTGCTCGTTTAAAGGACACTGTCGGGCTAGATGACCTTCTCTGTTGCAACGGTAGCAGACGATCTCTCGGCGAGGATGGTGCTGATCAGGGTCGCTCCTGGGGGTGGCGTTGTCCTCCTCCGGTGGGGCGACGTCCTCCTTTTCCTCCGGTTCATCCAAGGGACATCCTCTGGGCAGTCAGCTAGCAGGATCCTCCTTCTTCCTTCCGCAGTTGCAGGGCACTCATTACAGCGGCCAGGTTTTTAGACAGCTGGTGCACTTCTGAGCGCAGACAATCCAACTCAGTAGGGGGTGCCACCTGCGTTTTGGCTTCCGCCACCAGCGGGGAAAAGGTGGATGCTGCCGGCTTTAGAGTGGCTTCACCCGGGTGACACTGGGTCGACACCTCGGGCTTCTCCAGGGGTCGCAGTCTTTTTATAGCCATATCTTTTAGGGCATCAAAGGTAGCGTCAGGATGATCCAAGGACCACCAGTGCACAGTCCTGCTTTCAGCTTGGGACCTCAGTCCCCGTACAAACTGTTCCTTCAACATTTTGCTTTCATTAATGGCACTTATAGGGTTAACCTGTTTGAGAGCTCGCAGGGCCCCCTGTAGTCGGCAGGCATAGTCCCTAATACTGTCATCTGGTCTCTGGGAGCATTGGTAAAACCTCATCCGGAGATCTGTTTCAGTGCGGTCCTCAAAAATAGTCTGTAGCTTTAAGAAAATTGAAAGCACTGATTCCTGGTCTGCAGCTGTCCAAGTCTCTACTTCCCTCTCTGCAGCACCAGTCAATTGTCCCAATACCACTGCAGCTCTTTGTTTCTCTGTCATAGGGTACATGTCCATTATGCTGCATATTTTGCGTTTAAACCCTGACAGGGTATCTGGCTTACCGCTGTACTGAGGAAGCCACTTCGCTCCAGGCAGGTATGGGAGCGTCAGCGGTACTATCGGGGCCACAGGACCGGATGAGGGTCCAGAGTTTCCATCCTGCGTGGCAGCGCCGGTGGGTAAGTCACCGAAGCGGTCGCCCTGGGCCACGCTGTCAGCTTGCGGCTGCGACATGTCTGCGCCCCCCTAGTTAAGTGTGGCCTACCTTCTCCTGAAGGCTGCAGCTCTGCCAGGCACAGCGATGTGGAAGGACCTGCCATCGCGTCAGCGTTGGGGGCGTGTCCGGGACTCCACGCGCTTTCTGCAGGTACGCCCCTTCTCCTTGCGCTGTAGCGCTGTACTTTGGCGGGCAATGGCGGACAATTGGCGCCAAAAATCTCAAAAACAGCAACACAGTCTATAGCACAAAAACAGTCCAATTCAGGCACACAGGACTCACATATAGCGAGCTTCTTATCCTGTTCGTGATGCCAAATTAGATGAGTTGCACGTACCAGGGCTTTGGGGTACTCGGCACCGAGCCTGTTCACTTCACTGGGGATGTCACGGGTAGCACAGCTCAGTCCGTTGCCCTGGGCGCTCACTAAAAAGGGGGGTATTTACAGGGGATTGTAGAAATGTTCGTGACACCACCTGTGGTTTCTGATCAGGTGACCAGCGCTGCAAGGTGAATCCTCTGAGGGGTTGTTACTGGGCAGCAAGGTGTTAAGTCTCCCACAGGTAAGACTGATCCCTCGAGGTATATGGCGGTGTAGGGGTGAAGGAGCAATAATGCAGACACACACAAGACAGTCTCTTTCTGTACCTTTACTGGTGATGAAGTTGCAGGCACGTCCCGGGAGGCCGTCAGGGTGGAGGATGCACGTCCAATAATACACTGAGTAGGTGTAAGGCCTCCTTACGTCTATATGTGTGTGAGTTTCTAACTTGCATGAAACAAAGTTTAACTCCGTTCTCTTTGCTACGCCCGGCTGATCTTGTGGTGAGGTCTTCTTGTGGACAGAACAGTGTCTCTGTGGTGGTACCTGCAAGACCCCTGTCTTCCTAACCTCGGTTACGTATCAGCACTGCTGGGCCCCTGCGACTTGAAGTCCAGGGTCTCCGGTTTTTCCCACTAGCCGTGAAGGTACTAGCAAGTCCGGTTGTTATGATCTGCTACAAGCACTAAGGAAAGGTGGGAATTCTGTTCCTACAATAGGACTGAGCTGGATCCCTACGATGTAACGGGGAACCTGATCCTGCGACCAGACCCGCTAAAGTCCTCAGCTAGTCTGAACGAAGACCTATAGTTGCGAGGGAGGAATCCCTACAAGATCTAGGGACTGGGTGAAAAGATGGACACCTCCTAACAGAAAGTGTAGCAGGTAATATAAAACAGAAAACAAATACTAAGAGATCCTAAGATCAAGCAAAACTGACAGAGTAAGGCACCTAAGCACCTGGCTAGCTTAAGAGTAGATAATACAATGAAGTCCAGCAAAGCCAGAAGGGCGGAGCCAGACTAAATAGGGAAAAAAAGGTCATGTGACAGCAAACTGAAACAAAACCTAACAAGAGGGTTCTAACAGTACCCTCCCTTCAAAGAGGATCCTCCGGATCCCCTAGGACTTAGGCTTATCCGGAAACCTCTTGTGAAACGCTCTGACAAGTCTAGACGCAGAAACATCATCCGCCCTCACCCATGAGTTATCCTCGGGTCCATAACCCTTCCAAGCGACGAGGTACTGCAAACTCCCTCTATACCGTCTAGAATTTAGGATGCGGGAAATCTCATATTGCCCGTCCTCCACCACCAGTTGAACAGTGGCCAAGACGTCTCCATCTGAGACCTCAGCTTTTTTCAAGAGAGAAACATGAAACACCGGATTAATCTTCCAAGAGGTAGGAAGCTCCAACTTAACAGCAGATTGGTTAATAACCTGAAGCACCTTAAAGGGCCCTACAAACTTGGGACCCAATTTCTTAGACGGAATCCTCAAGCGCAGATTCTTAGAGGACAACCAAACCATGTCACCAATATCAAACAAAACCTCTTGTCGTTTTCTATCAAAATACACTTTGGATCTTTTGTTAGCCTCCTGAAGATTACCACGTACATCAGTCCAAACTCTCTCCAAAACACCAGAAAAATTCTCCTCTTCAGGTACAGCCGATCCCAACTTGGAAAATGACCCAAAAGACGGATGTCTCCCAGTACAACAAAAAAAAGGCGAACAACCAGCAGAAGCGGATGTATGATTGTTAAGAGCAAACTCAGCAAGTGGCAGAAACTCAGACCACCCCTCTTGATTATCAGTCACAAAACAACGCAAGAACTGCTCAACATCCTGGTTTTTCCTTTCTGTCTGGCCATTAGACTCAGGATGATATTAGGATGAAAACGACAAATGAACTCCCAACCTGTCACAAAAGGCGCGCCAAAAACGAGCCACAAACTGAGGTCCCCTATCAGAAACAATGTCAGTAGGAACACCATGTAGTCTGACTATTTCCTTGACAAAGGCCTTAGCGAGAGTCTTAGCGCAGGGCAGTTTGATGAAAGGAACCAAGTGACACATCTTGCTAAAACGGTCCACCACCACCCAGATGACAGTGAAACCCTCAGAGGGGGAAGGTCAGTAATAAAGTCCATAGCCAAATGTGTCCAAGGTGCACTAGGGACCTCCAAAGGGCAAAGCAACCCCGCAGCAGGAGAATGAGAAGACTTAGATCTAGCACACACAGTGCATTGGCGCACCCACTGAATGACTTCCTTCTGCCATCCAGGCCACCAAAAACTGCGACCCACAAGTCTCTTGGTCTCAGAGATTCCAGGATGACCTGCCAACCGAGAGTCATGACATTCATCAAACAAATCTCTCCTCAGGGTACCAGGCACAAACAACCTCCCATGCGGCGTGTTAGATGGGGCATTCTCCTGTGCTTTAAGAATCTCATCTTCCAACACGGAGTCCAAAACAGCAATAACAACCCCCTCTTGCAAGATGTTTTCCTCCTCCTCCTCAGTACCCACCATAGGAGAAAAGCTGCGAGACAAAGCATCAGCTTTAACATTTTTAGTACCTGGGATGTAAGTAATGGTAAAATTAAACCGTGAGAAAAACTGTGCCCACCTAGCCTGACGGGCATTCAAGCGTTTGGCAGCATCAAGGTAGATCAGATTTTTATGATCGGTGAAGACTTGAACGGGAAATTCCGCTCCCTCCAAAAAATGACGCCAGTGTTCAAATGCGAGTTTAATTGCCAACAATTCCCGATTACCGATATCATAATTTAGTTCAGACTCAGAAAATTTCTTTGAAAAAAAAGCACAGGGATGTACTCCATCCGTCTTTGCCTGAGACAATACCGCGCCGACCCCCACAGAAGAAGCATCAACCTCAACCAAAAATGGTTTAGTCACATCAGGCTGCGTAAGGATGGGAGCAGAGCTGAACCTCTCCTTTAGCAACACAAAAGCCTCAATGGCCTCAGTAGTCCACTGAACCGCATCAGCACCTTTCCTGGTGAGATCGGTCAGAGGTTTGGCAATCACAGAAATTTTTTTTATGAATTTTCTATAATAATTGGCGAACCCCAAAAACCTCTGTATTGATTTCACACCAATAGGTCTAGGCCAATCCTGCACAGCTTGCACTTTCACCGGGTCCATCTCAAAACCTTCACTGGAGACAATGTAGCCCAAAAAACTAAGTCTCTGTACAGCGAACTCACATTTTTCTAGTTTGGCAAAAAGTGAATTATCACTCAGTAACTGTAATACTTCACGCACACTCCTCCAATGAGACTCCAAATCCGGTGAATAAATCAAAATGTCATCCAAATACACAACCACACTTCTGCCGATCAAAGGTCTAAGGATGTCATTAATAAGATTCTGAAAAAATGCCGGAGCACTGGAAAGTCCAAAAGGCATGACCAGATTCTCAAAATGACCCAGTGGAGTGTTAAACGCAGTCTTCCATTCATCCCCCTCCTTCATGCGCAACAAATTGTATGCCCCTCGAAGATCAATTTTCGAGAACCACTTGGCCCCCACTAACTGATTAAACAAATCAGGAATCAATGGCAGTAGGTAAGGATTGCGTACAGTAATCTTATTAATTTCACGAAAGTCTAGACAAGGCCGTAAACCGCCGTCCTTTTTTTTAACAAAAAAAAATCCAACCGCCACAGGAGATTTGGAAGGCATAATGTGACCGGCGGCCAAGCTTGTCTGTATGTATTCCTCCAAAGCCTTTCTCTCAGGAATAGTCAAATTAAATAAACGACTTTTAGGAAGATTCGCTCCAGGGACAAATTCAATTGCACAATCATAATCTCTATGAGGAGGCAATACCTGCGATTCCTTATCAGAAAAAACTTTCCAAAAATCCTGAATAGGTACAGGTAACTCCCCCTTAACTACAGCAGCAATACGCCTGTTACAACACTTGTCATAACACTTAGGACTCCAGGACTTAATTTCATTGGTAGACCAATCCAGTACCGGATTGTGCAATTTTAACCAGGGTAACCCCAAAATCACCGGAGAAGGTAAATTATTCAAAACTACCAAATCCAAATTCTCTTGATGAACACCATTAATAGTAAGAGGAAATTCACAGATATGGTGAGTAACATTTTTCAAGTGAGAACCATCCACAGACACCACATTAATAGGAGAAGATAGAAGTTTGGGTTTTAATTTTAGTTTTTCCAAAAATTTCCCATCAATCACATTGAGAGTTGAACCCAGGGCCGCCATCAGGGCATGAGAACCCTTACTGCTGTATGGGGCCCGGTCATTAGGGGGGCCCGCCGCCCGAGCACGCAGGTCCGCGCTCGGGCCCGGGGGCCCCCAACATTTTGAGGCTCCCCCTGCACCTCAAGGGGCCCCCAGCTAGCGGCACATCACGCAGCCGCTATGGGGCCCCTGTGTGGCAGGGGGGCCCGCCTGCCCCCAGCGCCGACTCCCCCCGCCGCTGCATTGAACTATACCGGCGTCAGCCGGCACAGTTCAAAGCGATAATGGAGGAGAGAGCGTCAGCTGACGCTCCCTCTCCCATCATTCCCCGCTCTGCCTCTGACACAGCGCGCTCACTGTGTGCCGGGCAGAGCAGGAGACAGGAGCTGGGAGCAGCGCTGGCACGAGGATGAGGTGAGGAGTGTTTTTTTTTTATAAATCTGTCCTGCTGTGGGGCCGGCCATTCCTGGGGGGGGGAGGAGAGATGAGGGCTGTAAAATGTGGGCCCTGCTGTATACTATGGAGGCCCTGCTATATCCAATGGGGGCCCTGCTGTCTACTATAGGGGCCCTGCAATATACAATGGGGGCCCTGCTGTCTACTATAGGGGCCCTGCTATATCCAATGTGGGCCCTGCTGTATACTATGGAGGCCCTGCTATATCCAATGGAGGCCCTGCTGTCTACTATAGGGGCCCTGCAATATACAATGGGGGCCCTGCTGTCTACTATAGGGGCCCTGCTATATCCAATGTGGGCCCTGCTGTATACTATGTGGGCCCTGCTGTACACTGTGGGCCCTGCTATATACTATGTGGGCCCTGCTATATACTATGTGGGCCCTGCTGTATACTATGTGGGCCCTGCTGTATACTATGTGGGCCCTGCTGTATACTATGTGGGCCCTGCTGTATACTATGTGGGCCCTGCTGTATACTATGTGGGCCCTGCTGTATACTATGTGGGCCCTGTTGTACAATGTGGGCCCTGCTGTATACAATGTGGGCCCTGCTATATACTATGTGGGCCCTGCTGTACACTGTGGGCCCTGCTATATACTATGTGGGCCCTGCTATATACTATGTGGGCCCTGCTATATACTATGTGGGCCCTGCTATATACTATATGTGCCCTGCTATATACTATGTGGGCCCTGCTGTATACAATGTGGGCCCTGCTATATACTATGTGGGCCCTGCTATTTACTATATGGGACCTGCTATATACTATGTGGTCCCTGCTATATACTATGTGGGCCGTGCTATATACTATGTGGGCCGTGCTATATACTATGTGGGCCCTGCTATATACTATGTGGGCCGTGCTATACACTATCCGGGCCGCGCTATACACTATGTGGGTTGTGTTATATACTATTGGGGGATATATTATATTTTATAGGGTGGCTGTGTTATATACTATGTGGCTGTGTAATATACTATAGGGGGCTACGTTATATTCCTTTGGGGAGGCAGACTGTATGATATTCTATTCGGGGATACATTATATTCTATGGGGGCTGTATTATATTTATTATATTCTATGAGGGGTGATTGCATCATACTCTATGAGGGGGCTCCATTATACTGTATGAGGTGGCTACATTGTATTCTATGGGGGCTGCATTATATTCTATGGGGGGCTAGATTATATTTTATGGGGGCTTCATTATACTTTGAGGGGGCTCTATTATATTCTATGGGGGGTTTACATTATACTCTGTGGGGTGGTTGCATTATACTCTGTGGGGTGGTTGCATTATACTCTGGGGTGGTTGCAATATACTCTGTTGGGTGGTTGCCTTATACTCTGTGGGTTGGCTGCATTATGCTCTGTGGGGTGGCTGCATTATGCTCTATAGGCTGACTGCATTATACTATATGTGGGCTGCATTATACTGTATCGAGGACTATGGGGAATACATTATATCATATGAAGAACTATGGGGTGCATTATACTATGGGAAGTGAATTGTACTACATGGATGACTATGGCGGTGCATTATACTATATGGAGCACTATGAGGAGTGTATTATACTATATGGATGACTGAGTGTATTTTAATATATTGAGGGCTATTAGGAGTGTATTATACTATATGGAGGACTATGGATACATTATATGTAGTGCACATTATAATATATGGAGGACTATGGGGTGTATTATACTAAACAAGCAAAATGCTGCATATTCATCGAGTGATTGGTGTTAATGTGTCATTGGTGAGAGCATGGTGCAGAAGTGAAGTTTTTCCATGAAAGGGCGGAGGGATTTTGGAAGGTTTATGTGGTGGAGGAGGAGCTAGGGTTGATACGGAACTGGGGGGTGGAGCCTGGGCGGAGTCTCAAGGGGGCCCCATAAATTTTGCCAGTATGGGGCCCCGAAATTCCTAGTGGCAGCCCTGGTTGAACCACAATCCACAAATACCCGAAACTCCATTAATTCCTCCTCAACAGCAGTGGTAGCAGAAAGAAAGACACCTTTATTGTTTAAACAAGCTATGCGGGCAAAACTGACCTCATTTTTTTTTCTCTCTTTATTCATTCGAAGCACACAGTTCTTAATGAAATGCTCAGATTTACCACAGTAGAAACACAAACCTTGAGCAAATCTGCGTTCTTTTTCTCGAGAGTGAGGTGTCATTGCTCCAATTTCCATTGGCTCTGCAATGTCAGTACATTCCTTCTCCAAACCTGGAGCTGACAAGGCAGATTTACTTTCATTAACCCTTGCACGCAGTCTCCTATCCACCCGTATGGCTAATTGCATAGCCTCTTGCAAGTTACCAGGTATGGGATAAGCAATCAGCAAATCTTTAACCCTTTCACTTAACCATGCAAGAAATAAACTTTTCAAAGCTGAATCGTTCCAGCCCACCTGAGCGGACCACCTTCGGAAGTGAGTACAATATTTTTCCATATTACCTGATCCCTGTCTCAAACGTCTCAATTCTGTCTCAGCTGATGAAACACGATCCGGATCGTCATACAATAACCCCAAAGCAGAAAAAAAACTATCCACAGATCTAAAGCATGGATCACTAGGCTGCAGAGAAAAGGCCCAGTCCTGAGGTTCTTTGCGCAAAAGTGACATTATGAACCCTATGCGCTGTGATTCATCACCAGAGGATCTGGGTCTCAAACGGAAATACAACAAGCAAGCATTTTTAAAAGAAAAAAAATCTTGTTGTTCACCAAAAAATAAATCAGGCAAACGTACCTTTGGCTCCACGAAATCAGCTCCAGAACAACTACTCACGTGTTGCTGGATTTCAGCCACCTCCAGAGAGAGTCGCTGCAGGCGTTCAGCCAAATCCTGAACCGACACCATAATAGAAACTGAAAATCTTTCCTTAGAGATTTTTTTTATTTTTTTTTTTCTTTGGGCTGGACTTACTGTTATGATCTGCTACAAGCACTAAGGAAAGGTGGGAATTCTGTCCCTACAATAGGACTGAGCTGGATCCCTACGATGTAACGGGGAACCTGATCCTGCGACCAGACCCGCTAAAGTCCTCAGCTAGTCTGAACGAAGACCTATAGTTGCGAGGGAGGAATCCCTACAAGATCTAGGGACTGGGTGAAAAGATGGACACCTCCTAACAGAAAGTGTAGCAGGGAATATAAAACAGAAAACAAATACTAAGAGATCCTAAGATCAAGCAAAACTGACAGAGTAAGGCACCTAAGCACCTGGCTAGCTTAAGAGTAGATAATACAATGAAGTCCAGCAAAGCCAGAAGGGCGGAGCCAGACTAAATAGGGAAAAAAAGGTCATGTGACAGCAAACTGAAACAAAACCTAACAAGAGGGTTCTAACACCGGTGGTGCAGAGTGGAGGTAAGCTATCAATGCTGGTTGACCTCTGTCACTCTCTCTTTTCCCTTTTCCACTTGCCTGTCATCCTACTCGCACATTTAACATAAGCACAGGCAGCAGTAGATGTCAGCTTCTCACTCAGACTTCCTCAGCCCTCAGGCTAATCTGACAGGAGTCTCTCTCCGGTGTTCTGAGGAGATCTTATTTCTCCCTCACAGCTCGTCTGAGGTAACTGCCGTTCTGAGATGTTCTGCTGTTCTGAGGTAACACCAACGACTAGCTAACTCGCAGCTAGACTGCCTTCATCTCACTGCTGTCCCAAGGGCTCCCTCTGGTGGAACCATGAAAAATGTGAAGTGTGAATGAATATCAGGTGATTGTGAATTACCTTTCATGCATCCTCCAGGGTACATGTGGCACCAAACGCAGCTGGGCTACACATCATACACAGCTGTAGGCTTCTCATACAGTACCATATATCTGTTGGTATTTTTGGTATATTTTCCCAAACATGAGGAAGTATGGTGGAAGAGGCCGCGGACGTGGGCGGGGGGGGGCAGCTGGGAATGATGATGGTGGTGGTGCATCTGCTGGTAGTGCCAAAAGCCCAATAGCACATAAAGCATGAGGTGTTCAGCTGCGTCATCGTCTGGCTCAAGAAGGCCTGGAAGGCTCCCTTTTCTAGGAGTAGGTAAACCGCTTTTAAAGCTGGAGCATCAGGAACAGGTTTTGGCTTACATTGCCGAAGCAGCCTCCAGCTCTATCCCCTCCTCGTCTGAAGTTTCAAAAAATGCAAGCATTGAGTCGTCAGTGCAGGCTCCTGGTCAGTAACAACACCTTTCCTTGTGTCCTTCACCCCCACCAAAAGTGAAGGTTGCGGCAGGCCACACTTCAGATTACTCCATGGAGCTCTTTTCACATACCATGCCTGGATTATCAAGTCAAATCCTGAATTCCCAAGTCCAAGATGAATCTGACATGGAGTGCACTGATGCACAGCCAGTGCTATCTGATTCTGCTTCTACATTCACCCAGAGCACTACATTGCCCTTACAGTCTACTGAGCCAGAATCTGACCCTGATGAAACTCAGGTGCCCCTTCCCGCATACTCTAACACCTTATACGGTGACACAGAGGGAGGTGCAGATGAAATTGAAGAGGAGGTGATGGATGACCCAGTTATTGACCTGGATTGGCATCCATTGGGGGAAGAGGGTGCGGCTGGCAATAGCTCAGAAGAGGATGAGGATCCGCGGCAGGCATCGACATTGCAGCTGCGGTTATCTGGCAGGCCCGTAGCAGTCCAAAAACGTGTTAAAAAAACAAAAAGAATTGCAGGACAGCTTGTCCAGACTGTCAAATTAGCACAGCGTGCAAGCCCTGAAAATTTATGCCATAGTAGGAAGAGTGCAGTGTGGCACTTTTTGACCAAAATCCTATTGATGAGGCAAAGGTTATCTGTAAGAAATGCGGAAGGACCTTTAGTCGAGTGAAAAAACTCCGAAAATTTAATACCAGTTGCATACTTAGACATTTAAACACCATGCACTTGCAAGCGTGGACGGACTACAAAACCTCACTGGCTTTGAACGCCTACATTGCAAAACTGATCTCATTAGAGATGATGCCCTTTCGTTTGGTTGAAAGCGCAGCGTTCCGAGAGCTCATGGCCTACGCTGTCCCACACTATGACCTACCCAGTCGGCACTTCTTTTCTAGAAAAGCCATCCCTGCCCTCCACCTGCATGTGAAAGACCGCATTGTCCATGCACTCAAACAATCAGTGAGTGGAAAGGTGCACCTCACAACAGATGCAGGGGCCAGTAGGCATGGCCAGGGCCGTTACGTGTCCATCACTGTGCACTGGGTTAATGTGGTGGATGCAGGGTCCACAGGGGACAGCGGCGGTGGGACGGTGCTGCCTAGTCCATTATATAGGCAACAGTTGGCTATAGGCGTTCGACCCTCCTCCTCCTCCAGAAGCGAAAGCTCGTCGACAGGGCGCAGTCGCACGAGCACTCCATCCGCAGCTGCCAGTGTTGCACATGAGGTGTTCCACTATCGATCAGCTAGTGGTAAGCGTCAGCAGGCTGTTTTAAAGATGATGTCTTTGGGCGACAACAGACACACCGCGGAGTTACTGGCCGACTACTTGCAGCGAGAAACTGAGTCATGGCTGGGCAGTCTACATCTTGAGCCAGGCAAGGTAGTCAGTGATAACGGCCGTAATTTTGTGGTGGCCATAGCCCTGGCAAAACTCAGACACATACCTTGCCTGGCTCACATCTTGAACCTGGTGGTGCAGTGTTACATAAATAATTATCCGGAGTTAACAGCCCTGCTCCATAAGGTGCGAAGACTGTGCTCGCACATCCGTCGCTCGCCCATAGACTCCAGTCGTATGCAGAGGCTGCAGCAATCACTCCACCTCCCCAAGCACCGCCTAATCATAGACGTTGCAACAAGGTGGAACTCCACCATGCACATGGTTGCAAGGCTGTGCAAACAGAGGCAGGCTGTAATGCATTTGTGGGAGGATCCACGGGCAGGCAGTTTGAGGGTGGACATGGAGTTGTCGGATGTGCAGTGGTCAAAGCTGAAAGACCTCTGTAAAGTCCTTCAGTGTTTTGAGGAGTGCACACGGCTGGTAAGCGCAGACGACGCCATCATTAGCATGAGCATCCCACTTATGCATCTGCTCATGCAAATTTTGACGCACATTAAGGATCAGGCGTCTGCAGCGGAGGAGGAGGAGGAGGGAAGCCTTCATGACAGTCAGGCATTGTCTGCTCAGGGAACTGTCCGGGACGAGGTGGAGGAAGAAGAGGAAGAGAAGGAGGATGAGGGTGAAGGGGATGATTATTTTGGGGAGGATGATGCTTCTCAGGGGGCAAGAGAAAAAGTTGGCTTGCTAAGGTCAGGTACAGGGCTTGTGCGTGAATGGAGGGATGTGGATTTGGCAGAAGGTGCTCCTCCACCCACCACTGGCAGTGCATCATTGACACCTGGAACATTGGCCCTCATGTGTAGTTATGTCTTGTGGATCCTAAAAAGAGACCCCCGCATTGCCAAAATTATGAAGGATGACAACTACTGGTTGGCCAGCATCCTCGATCTACGCAAATTACAGAACATCATGCACAGGAGAACCTAGAGCTAATATTGGCAAACAATCAATTCTAGTAATCCGTTTGATAGAGGCATTCCCAGCACACAGCAGCGGTGCAGGTTCTACCACGAGCCATACTGGGCCAAATGGAAGAGGTGTTCGTGGTGCACACAGCCGAAGTGGCTTTGGAGACAGGGGTTTTATGACCATGTTATGGTCTGATTTCTCGAGTTACGCTCACACGACTGGTAATACTGAATCATTGCAACAGACAGGAGACAAGAGTTGTCAACTATGGTTCAAAATTACCTCTCCTCCCCTATCGATGTTCTCCCTCACAGTTCATTTCCCTTTGACTACTGGGCCTGTAAACTGGACACCTGGCCTTAATTGGCACAATATGCCTTACAGGAGCTCGCTTGCCCTGCTGGTAGTGTGCTATCAGAAAGAGTCTTCAGTGCTGCTGGATCAATCCCGTCAGAAAGAAGGACCTGGCTGTCGACCCAAAATGTTGGTGATCTCACCTTCATTAAAAAGAACCATGCCTGGGTTTCAAAGGATCTTGTACCACCTTTCCCTGTTGACACATAGGTTGCCAGCAAAATGGCTCGCTTTGTCCTCCTCTTCCTCTGACTACTCCAAATTCCTCCATTTGCAGCTGCTGAACGTCAAGCCTACACCTCAACATATGCCACTTTTTCCATCTCCCTAACTGGGCTGTCCCCCCCCAGGACCGGCATCAGCACGTGGCGCATCTGGGCAAGTGCCGGGGCCCTGAGCTGGTGGGGGGGCCCACTCTCCGTCAGAGACACCGGCGTACTATGAGGGGTCCTGTGCCAGTTCCCGGCACCTACGAGTGTGCCCCCCCTGCTTGCTCAGGGCCCCAGCACTTGCAATACTTACGTCTCCCTGCTCCACCCCGTGACGTCTTCTGCATTTCCTGACAGAGACATTCAGGTCAGAGAGCGCGATGACGTCACGTCTGTGCGCTTTCTGCCTGAACAGTCACAGTGCAGAGAGCTGGAAGATGGAGATGCTGAGGAGTCCAGAGTAGAGCAGTGCCCAGCGAGGAGAGGTATTTCATTTTTTTTAATGGTTGGAGCAATATATGGGGAGAATTATACACTGGAGAATTATATATGGGGCCCATCATAAACTTGAGCATCATAGATAGGGCCCATTATACACTAGAGCATCATCCATGGAGCACATCATATACTGAAGCATCATATGGGGCCCATTATATATGGCGCATCATACATCATATGGGGCACATTATATATGGAGCATCACATGGAGACCATTATATATGGAGCATTATATATGAGGACCATTGTATTTGGAGCATTATATGGGGCTCATCACACACTGGAGCGTCATATATGGGGCCCATCATATACTAGAGCATCATATGGGGTTCATTATTTATGGGGCATCATATAGGGCCCTTTATATATGGAGCATCATATGGAGCACATATGGGGCCTATTCTGTATGGAGCATTACATGGAGCCCATTCTATATGGAGCAATATAAGGGGCTCATTATTCTGTATAGAGCAATATACGGGGCTCATTGTTCTGTATGGCTCACTATGTGGTGCCCATAATACTGTATGGAGGACTATACTGTCCGTTTTTTGAGCTATTGTAGAATTTAAAATAGATATCAGTCATGTAATGTAAGAAGTGAAGTATTTGGCATTGTACTATACCTATATTTCTCTGCCGTATCGGAGCATCATGAATTGAGGTATGTGTTAAAGGGGCCCACTGAGACTCTTTGGCCCGGGCCCCACGAAAACCTGAAGCCAGCCCTGCCCCCCCAATAATTTAGCCAAATAACCCCCAGTTTTCAATGCGATACTATTATTATAAAGTAAATTAAGGTTGACAAGCTTAAGTAATAAGAATTGATGTCGTTGGCATTGAAAAGGGCAATCTAGGAGTGTTTACTGTCCTCCACTCCCTGCCGACTTTTATTCCCCATTGACTTGCATTGGGGTCGGAACTTCAACTCCGATCCGACCTTTTCCGTTAGTCGGCCGACTTCGCTCGACTCGACTTTTGAGAAACCCGACTCGACCCTAAAAAAGGCAAAGTTGCTCTTCTCTAATGGGAACATCACACACCAGTCGGTGAGCCGATAGCTGCAAACGCTGGAGAAGCATGGCAAGGGTGGCTAAAGCTGAAGCTGACTTTCAAAAATGGGCACACAGGCGGCGTATTTTCACAAGCTAATCCAGCAGCTCCGGGTAGCTTTTGAGAAACCGTTGAACAATGAAGTTAAGCACATGGGCCAGGCATGGTACGTTGTTGTGTACACTTTCAATCTGACTTCTGAGTTTGGGCTCCCCCTGTTTGTTGCTGATGGTAATGAAGCTGCCTTGGCTAGCAGAAGTCTATCACCTGAGGGCGATGATTGGCAATCAGGTATTGCTGACTGGGGAGATATAAGTGAGCAGCCTTCCCATGATTCTTAAGTTATTTTGCTGTTTATTTCTGTGGCATTTGTTTTTCCTTTCGTTTATCTCAGTTTTCTGCCTTTCTGGAGTTGGTACAGCCAGGTTCCCTGCGGGGGGCCTGTGCTGCACTCTGCTTCTCAGTTGCCACAGTTTATTTACTTCCAGTTCCCTGCTATTTCAGTATCTGCTGATTTGCTACCAGTTCACACCAGAGACAGTTTGTGTATTTCAAGTTCCCTGTTATATCAGTGTCTGCTGACTTGCTGCCAGTTCACACCAGAGTTCTGATCTAGCGGGGAGAGATCGTGTGGTCTCAGTATTTTTGCATATCAGACGTGTTGGAATTTTTCTTAGGGTTTTGCTGGATTGCAGACAGTATTCTTTCCTGTCCTGTTCTATCTAGACAGCTTGGGCCCCAGCATTTGTTGCTCTATTTTCTGCCTGCGTTTTTGTATTTCATCTTGTCTCACCGCCAATATATGTTTGGGGGCTGCCTATTCCTTTGGGGCTCTACTCCGGGGCAGTTTAGCTTTCATCTTTTCTGTCTTTAGACGTAGTTAACTCTTCGGCTGTGTTGAAGCGTCTAGGGCACCGTAGGTACGTCCCACGGCTAATTCTGGTTGTGCTGTCAGTTTAGGGGTCTGCAATCTCTCTGGGTGTCTGGTTGCCTTGTCTATTTCTGCTACTGTCCTCCTCGGCTAGCGAATCATAACAGTACGTGTGTGAGCTCGCCTCGCCTCATAGCCACCAGGTTCCGGCCATTGTCACACACAATATATTCAGCGTTGTCAGCCACAGGTCTGCCTGTTCTTTCAGAGCTGTCCACAACTCTTCAGCATTGTGCAGTTTGTCACCTAAGCATATTAGCTTCAGCACAGCCTGTTTCCGCTTGGCTGAGGCAGTGCTGCAGTGCTTCCATCTTGTGACTGATGTGGTCATTTCGGAGATGCAGACTGAAGAGGAGGAGGAGGGGGAGGAGGTGCAGGAGCTGTAGACTGTGGGGGCAACCCTGTTTAACCTAGGGCCGCAATCCTCGGAGTCGGGAGGATGTGTTCCATGCCAAGGTCCGACTGGGTCCCGGCTTCCTCTATGCTAACCCAGTGTGCCGTCAGCGAGATGTACAGTCCCTGCCCAAAAGCACTTGTCGACGTGTCTGTGGTTAGGTGTACTTTCCCTGTAACTGCATTGTTGAGGGCATGGGTATGTTGTGGGACACGTGCTTGTGTAATGTTGAGACGTCACACTGGGAGAAATACTGGAGGCTGGGGACAGAGTACCTTGGGACAGCCGCCGCCATCAGGTTGCGGAAAGCTTCCGTCTCACAAGGCAAAAAGGCAACATTTCGAGCGCAAGCAGACAAGGAATGTGTGAATTTAATACTGTGACCTGTGGGGCATTGGATGGGTATTTCTGCTTGCATTCTAATGACTGGGGTATGGACAACTGAATGCTGCGCTGGATCAAGGACGAGGATGTGCTTGCTGATGGTGGTAGTTGAGTGTGTGCAACGACAGGTGCAGGGCAGGAGGCATCTTCACAGGCATCATGGACAGGGGATTGGTATTGACGCACAACAGAGGAAGAAGCAGTGGTGTCACCCGCAGATAGTGTTCCTGGACCCTGGGGTTCGGCCCACAAATTCAGGTGCTTTGCTGCCAAGTGCCTGATCATGCTGGTGGTGGTCAGGCTGGTAGTTTTGCTATCCCCGCTGATGCGGCCATGGCAGGTGGTGCAAATGGCCTGTTTTTGGTTATCGGCAGAGTCTTTAAAAAAACAACCAAACTTGGGAAGACCTAACAGTTGTACTGCCAACTTCCATTGTGATGGTGTTACGAGGAACGGTTGCCCGCTTTCTGACTGCGGCCACCACAGTGCTTCTTCCTGCCTGTTGCGGCACTACTCCTCCCTCCCCCTGTGTGCTGCTGTCCTCTCTCTGCATGTCCTCCTGCCAGGTTGGATCAGTTACTATATCATCCACCACCTCCTCTTCCACTTCTGCATCCTGGTCCTCCTCCTGACTTTTTGGCAATTGTGTCTAATCATCGTCCACCTGTTGTCACACTTTCCCACCATCGCCTTTGTGTGAACATGGCTGCTCAAATATTTGGTCATCGCTACATGCAATCTCATTTTGCCCCGCTTCAAGTGAACCGGGCGAGATGCCCGAATCTATAAATGGAAAAGTGAACAGCTCTTCGGAGTGTCCAAGTGTGGGATCAGTTGTCTCCGGGCACTCGGCATGGCAGGAGGAAGGAGGAATATGCGGTCCAGACTCACATCTACTCACACTTGACCGTGTGGAAGACAGGGTGCTGTGTTGTGAATGAGCAGAGGCTCCCTCTGGTGGTTACAGACAGTACTGAACCTTCCAGTGAGGAATGGCAATCTGGGATCACTTACTGGACTGATATAAGGGAGGTTCCCTCCCATGATGGTCGCCGGTGATCAATTGTTCTGGTCTCAATTGTTGTTCCTGGTTCATTTGGAAGTTTGCTGGTGTCTTGCCTGCATCTGCTGCTTTCAGATAAGATATTTTCTGCTTTTCTTTTTGTGCTTGCTATTTGCATAGTTTTCTGCACATTTGTGGGGGACAGCCGGGTCCCCTCCTGGGGCCTGTGCTCCTCACAGTTTGTCTGTAGCCACTGTTGTTTTTTCATTTGCTTTTTCCTGCTTTTTCAGCGGCTGCGGCTTGGTTTTGTTCACACTGAGATCTGATTTAGTGGGTGGCGAGATCGTGTGATCTCAGTATTTTTGTAATCAGAATTGTTGGATTTTTGTAGAAAAATATTTAGACTTGAGAGTCCTCAGTGGTTGATACCTTTTAATGGCTAACTGAAAAGATGGTAACAAATTGCAAGCTTTCGAGACTACTCAGGTCTCTTCATCAGGCTAGGACTAATACAAAAACTGAAGAATCACATATTTTGTAAGGTTCTTTGTACATGTTCTTGAAACTCAGTTTTTCCGTCAGCCATTTTGCTTTCTGTCTTGCTGCAGCTATCTTGCCCTCAGTCAATATGGAGTTTCCAGCTTTCATGTTCCCGCCCTGATTCTCTCCCTCTTGCTTCTTAAGCAGCCACAGCTGAGCAATCAGTGCTTCAGAATCAAGCCTGCAGTGAGCCTGTGACCTGACTCCTGGAAGCCATGGACTTTGTACTCCAGCTATTCCCTACTGAGGAACTTTGGAACACTTGTGGACTCTGGAACCCTGCTCTTTGAAAGATCCACGTTTGCATGGACTTACGGTAACAGAGAAGAAGATCCTGAACCAGTTGTGGAGAGTAATTGCTGAGCTTAAGTTACTCTGGCCTGCTGTGTTTCCTGCTTCTGTATCTGCAAACTGTGTGACTATTTTTGCCACTTGTATGAAGTAATACAAGACCTTCTATATCAAACCTGTGTCTCATGCATTTTCATCGCACCCAAGCACAAGACGCTATATGAACTGTACTACATACATTACAAGATTCTGAAGCCAAACGTTAGTGTCTGCTGGGTCTGGGAAGGCTGTGTCTGCTGTAACTGTGGATATCAGATGTCCGGTTGTACTTTCTGTGATGACAGTGGTTGTGACTTCTCACAACCATTCCAGTACTCCTGTCTTAAGAGATCTGGAAGATGGAGGCCCGCATAAAGGAACTTTGCGGAGTGACTGATAATATCCTTGCAGATTTACAGTCTATAAAGACCCGTTTTGCAAATCTACAGGACCTTTCTAATCACAATTTGCAAGTGTTTGGACAAACTACCCAGGATTTACGAGCCAGGATTGAGGTTCTAGAGGAGCGAGTCCAGGCTCCTGCCGTAGCCCCGAGTTCTGGGATTCCCAAGTTGCCCCCTTTTCGTTTTGGTGGTGAACGTGAGAAATTCAGGGATTTATTAACCAATGCAATCTTTTTTTTTCTGCACATGCTTCACAATTTCCCACTGAACGATCTAAAGTACTTACTATAATTATGTTGCTTACCAACAAAGCTTTGATGTGGGCAAACCCTCTGATTGAGACTGAGGATGAATGTTTGGATCATCTTGATGCTTTTATTTCAGCCATGGGGCAGGTGTTTGATGACCCCAATCGAGGTGCAACAGCTGAAGCAGCCATGTTAACTTTGCGCCAAGGTAAGCGCTCGGTAGCCGAATATGCCTTGGATTTCAGGAGATGGGCCCTTGATACCACTTGGGACAGTTCCGCCAAAAAATCTATTTTTCGAAAAGGGTTGTCTCCACTGATTAAGGACGAACTTGCTCGTGCCGACCCTCCCACTGCGTTAGGTGACTTTATTAACTACTGCATCCGTATTGATGCTCGTCTGACTGAACGCAGGCAAGAAAGATGGTTCGAAAGCAATCACACTAACCTTTTCCTACCTTCCTCCCCAGCTAAGGAACCTTTGAGTAGGATCACACGGGAACCTGAACCTGAACCCATGCAGGTGGACTCTTTACAACGACGGGTTAGTGATGCACGCAAAGAACATCGTTTTAAGGAAAATCTATGTTTCTATTGTGGTAAGTCAGGGCACTTCATTATAAACTGCCCCAGCCGTTCTCGTAGGACTACTGCAGCACTCATTCACTGTGAGTGTTGCGAGAGGAGATCTGTCAGGTCCGAGCCTAAGGCTCCAGAGAGACCTGCAGCAACAGATATTGATTTCTCGGACTTAAACTCCGTTACTTCTGAGGACGATGACTGTGTAAACGCTGCAATTTTTCAAGTTTCCTCAGCGGTGTCCCAGCTGAGTTGTAAGAAAAACAATTCTCATTGCTTCCTTTCCATCAAACTCTGGGTTGACTCAGTCTGGGTGTCTAGCTCTGCTATGATCGACTCAGGGGCAAGTGGAAATTTTATGGATGTCTCCTTTGCTCTGAAACAGGGGATACGTTCAGTGAAGAAGGCTACTCCAGTTCAGATGGAAACTGTGGATGGCTCCCTGCTGACCTCTGGACCAGTGGATCAGGAAACGGAACCTTTGAAGGTCCTTATGGGTAAAGATCATCAAGAGAAACTGTCCTTTATGCTTATCTCTTCTCCCCACTTTCCCATTATTCTAGGGCTACCATGGCTGCAGGCTCAGAATCCTACCATTAACTGGGAGACCAAGGAATTACACTTTCCAGAGAAGAAGATGAGTCCAGAAGTTTCAGCTTGCTCTGTTCCTAAAGGAACCATGTCAGTCCCTGAACTACCAGCTGTATACCAGGACTATGTGGATTTATGTGACAAGAAGAACGCTGACCAGCTTCCCCCTCACCGTCCATATGATTGTCCAATTGAATTATTGCCTGGAGCAGAGATACCTTTTGGTAAGATATACCCTCTGGCGGGGCCCGAACTAAAGGCTTTAAAGGATTACATAGACGAAAATCTAGCCAAGGGCTTCATACGCCCCTCTTCATCTCCTGCAGGTGCACCCATCTTCTTTGTGAAAAAGAAAGATGGATCTCTGAGACCCTGCGTAGACTATAGGGAACTCAATAAGGTTACTATTAGAAACCGTTATCCTTTGCCTTTAATCCCTGAGTTATTGGAGAGAGTGCGGCATGCCAAAATTTTCTCTAAACTGGATCTCCGTGGGGCCTATAACTTGGTCCGTATTAGACCTGGGGATGAATGGAAGACTGCATTCAGGTCACGCTATGGACACTTTGAGTATCTAGTTATGCCTTTTGGTCTGAGTACCGCCCCAGCCACTTTTCAACACTTGGTGAATGACATCTTCAGGGATCTCCTAGATACATTCGTGGTGATTTATTTGGATGATATTCTAATTTTTTCTAACTCCACAGAGGAACATCATGGACATGTGAGAATGGTCTTGGAACGTCTAAGACGAAACCATCTTTACATCAAACTTGAAAATTGTGAATTCCATAGGACCGAAATTCAATTTCTGGGGTATGTACTGTCTACACAAGGAATTAGTATGGATGGAAGCAAGACCCAAGCCATCAAGGATTGGCCAATTCCTAGAAATGTGAAGGAGGTGCAGCGCTTCATCGGGTTTGCCAACTTCTATAGACGTTTCATTAGGAATTTCTCTGAGGTAGTGTCACCTATCACCCAACTTACCCGGAAAGAGTCTAGGTTCTCCTGGACTCCCCAAGCCCAGGAAGCATTTTCCCGTCTAAAAGATAAATTTACCACCGCACCTATCTTAGTACATCCCAACCCCGAACTTGTCTTCAAAATAGAGGTGGATGCTTCAGACTGTGCTGTTGGAGCTATACTCTCTCAGAGAACAGGTGAGAAGAATGTCTTGCATCCCTGTGCCTTCTTTTCCCAGCAGTTGTCTTCGGCTGAGAGGAACTACGATGTGGGCAATAGAGAATTGTTGGCCATTATTGCCGCCTTCAAAGAATGGAGACACCTTCTTCAGGGAGCTGCACAGCAAATAGTCGTCCTGACAGACCATCGTAACCTTGAATTTATCAGGTCGGCTAAATGCCTGACTCCTCGCCAGGCTCTCTGGAATCTTTTCTTAAACCAATTTAATTTTGTCATTTCTTATAGACCAGGATCGCGCAATGGAAAGGCTGATGCACTCTCTAGGATTCATTCAGCAGAGATCCGTCCACTTGCTCCTCCTAAGACTATTCTTCCTGACTCTAGATTCCTGGGAGTGATTTATAATCAAGACCTACTTAAGGACATCAAGGAAGCATACCATGCGGATTCTTTGTTGGCACAACCTCCAAGGGACGTAAGTCTTGTTTTTAAGAATGGTGTATGGATTCAGGGACAACGTCTGTATATTCCTGAAACAGTCAGATTGAGAGTACTGCAACTCATCCACGATTCCAAGATAGCTGGGCATAGAGGAATTCTAAAGACACAGGAATTTCTTTCTCGTTTCTTTTGGTGGCCCACTTGCAGGAAAGATGTTTTGAACTATGTCACTTCATGTGAAGTCTGTGCAAGATGCAAAACACCTCGCTCCTCACCAACTGGTCTGTTACAACCTCTTCCCACCCCGTCCCGCCCGTGGGGATCCATTTCTATGGATTTCATTGTGGAATTACCAACCTCTCAAGGGAAGAACACCATTCTAGTGGTGGTTGATCGTTTAACAAAGGCAGCTCATTTTATCCCTTGTGTCGGCTTACCCACTGCAAAACAGACATCAGATTTGATGATTAAGAATGTGTTTCGTTTACATGGAGTACCGGATGAGGTTATTTCGGATCGAGGGGTGCAATTCACTTCAAGGTTTTGGCAGAATTTCTGTGCCGCATTGGACATTAAAGTAAACCTTTCTTCTGCTTTTCATCCCCAGACTAATGGACAGACAGAACGAACCAATCAAACCCTGGAGCAGTATCTCCGCTGCTTTATCTGCCACCTACAGGATGATTGGGTGGATCTACTTCCATTGGCTGAGTTCTCTTATAACAACTCTCAGAGCGCCTCCACTAAGCAGTCTCCTTTTTTCTCCAATTTAGGTTATCATCCTAACATTCTTCCACGATTTCCCATAGAAACGCCTTTGCCAGCAGTGGCTGAAAGAATCACGTCTTTACAGAAGAATATGGATCTTCTAAAGGAGAATCTGGAATTGGCTCAGGAAAGGTACAAGAAAGCAGAGATAAATTTCGTAAACCTGCACCAGCTTTCAAGGTAGGAGACCTGGTCTGGCTGTCAACCAGAAATCTTAAGTTAAGGATTCCATCGTCTAAGTTGGGACATAAGTACATTGGACCCTATAAAATCAGTAAAATTATAAGTGCCGTTGCTTGTCGTCTTCAACTGCCCAGAACTATGAGAATCCACCCTGTCTTTCATGTATCCTTACTAAAGGCTGCAACACCCAATACGTTTCCTGGACGTTCTTCTCCTTGCCCTGACCCAGTGCTAGTCGATGGTCAGGAAGAATTTGTGGTGGAAAGGATTCTAGATTCCAGGTTATACAGAAATAAGTTACAATATTTGATTAAATGGCAGGGCTACCCAGTGGAGGACAACTCATGGGAACCAGTCAATAACGTTAATGCTCCTCGTTTGCTCCGCCAGTTTCATCAGAGGTACCCAGACAAGCCTGGTCTGAGGCCATCCGGAGGTTGTCCCTAAGGGGGGAGTAATGTAAGGTTCTTTGTACATGTTCTTGAAACTCAGTTTTTCCGTCAGCCATTTTGCTTTCTGTCTTGCAGCAGCTATCTTGCCCTCAGTCAATATGGAGTTTCCAGCTTTCATGTTCCCGCCCTGATTCTCTCCCTCTTGCTTCTTAAGCAGCCACAGCTGAGCAATCAGTGCTTCAGAATCAAGCCTGCAGTGAGCCTGTGACCTGACTCCTGGAAGCCTTGGACTTTGTACTCCAGCTATTCCCTACTGAGGAACTTTGGAACACTTGTGGACTCTGGAACCCTGCTCTTTGAAAGATCCACGTTTGCATGGACTTACGGTAACAGAGAAGAAGATCCTGAACCAGTTGTGGAGAGTGATTGCTGAGCTTAAGTTACTCTGGCCTGCTGTGTTTCCTGCTTCTGTATCTGCAAACTGTGTGACTATTTTTGCCACTTGTATGAAGTAATACAAGACCTTCTATATCAAACCTGTGTCTCATGCATTTTCATCGCACCCAAGCACAAGACGCTATATGAACTGTACTACATACATTACATATTTATACACAAGAGGACACAGGAAAAATGCAATAGGTAAGACATGTGACGTGAAGCAGAACTGTCATTATGGCAGAGGGATGAACATAAATATTGGAACAGTTCATAGATAAGGAGTGAGAGTTTTATTGCCCTCTGATTGGGGTCTGGTATTGTGTTTTGATGCCCCCAGGTCAGAGAAGCAGATTCCTTAATTGATGTACACAGACATGAATCCATGTGACACGTTCATTCCAGCACTAAGAGTGTCAAAGGTTATCATAAGTTTATATTCCCAAATCTTTCTATCTTTCTCAGATTTGAAGTTAGCTTTTAATACCAGTAATTCCATATCCATCATGCTATGACCGGGCATACAAAAGTGTTTGGCCACAGGTAGATCCATTCTTTTTTCTCTTATTGTGTGGCGATGAGAATTCATCCTTGTTCTCAGTTTTTGCCCGGTCTCCCCCACATACAGACCCCCAGTTGGACATTTCGTACAAATAATGAGGTACACCACATTAGATGTGATGCAGCTGAAAGTACCTGGGATCTTGTAGTCCTGATGGGAGTTGGGGATCTTTATCTTGTCCGTGGTCATTATAGATGGACAGGTTTTGCACTTCTTCTGCTTGCAAGGAAAGGTTCCTGCAGCTGTTGGGGAGGACAGGGAGCTTCTGACAATGATGTTTCTTAGATTTGGGGGCTGCCTAAAACATAGTAGTGGGGGGTCTGGAGATATGGATTGTAATCGGGCATCTTTTTGTAGTAAAGGTTGTAGTTTCCGTGCAGCTCCCCTTATCATCTCCAGATTTGGATTGTAGGTGACCACTAGAGGCACCCGGTTATTTTCTTCTTTAGCTTTGTAATGTAGCAGGTGATTCCTTGATATTCTGGTGGCTCTTGTAATTTGGTTCTCAATTGTTCTTGGATGGTAGCCCTGGTTCAAAAAGGTCTTTCTGAGGCGAATAAGGTGTTCATCTCTATCCATAGAGTTGGAACATATACGATTGTATGTCATGTATAGTGTACAGTTCCTATAGCGTCTTGTGCTTGGGTGCGAGGAAAACACATGAGACACAGGTTGATATGAAATGACTTGTATTACTTCATACAAGCATGCAGAAAAGGTCACACAGTTTGCAGGAACAGAGGCAGGAGACACAGCAGGCCAGAGTAACTTCAAGCTCTACAATAACTCTCCAAAGCAGGTTCAGGATCTCTTCTCTGTACCGTAATTCCTCTGCAAACATGGATTCACCAGACAGCAGGTTTCCAGAGTCCAAAAGTGTTCCAAACTTCCTCAGTAGGAAATAGCTGGAGTCCAAAATCCTAGGTTTCCAGGAGTCAGGTCACAGGCTGACTGAAGCTTGATTCAGGAGCACTGATTGTTCAGCTGAGGCTGCTTAAGAAGCAAGAGGAGAGAATCAGGGCGGGAACATGAAAGCTGGAACCTCAATATTAACTGAGGGCAAGATAGCTGCAGCAAGACAGAAAGCAAAATGGCCGACGGAAAACTGAGTTTCAAGGAACATGTCAAAAGAGACAAAGAACCTTACATTACTCCCCCCTTAGGGACAACCTCTGGATGACCTCAGACCAGGCTTTTCAGGGTGCCTCTGATGAAACTGGTGGAGCAGGTGAGGAGCATTTACATTATTGACTGGCTCCCATGAGTTGTCCTCCACTGGGTAGCCCTGCCATTTAATCAAATATTGCAACTGATTTCTGTACAACCTGGAATCTAGAATCCTTTCCACCATAAATTCTTCCTGACCATCGACCAGCACTGGGTCAGGGCAAGGAGAAGAGCGTCCATTAAACCTATTGGGTGTTGCAGCCTTTAGTAGGGATACATGAAAGACAGGGTGGATTCACATAGTTCTGGGCAGTTGAAGACGACAAGCAACAGCACTTATAATCTTACTGATCTTATAAGGTCCAATATACTTATGTCCCAATTTAGACGATGGAATCTTTATTTTAAGATTTCTGGTTGACAGCCAGACCAAATCTCCTACCTTGAAAGCTGGTGCAGGTTTACGAAATTTATCTGCTGCTTTCTTGTACCTTTCCTGAGCCAATTCTAGATTTTCCTTTAGAAGATCCATATTCTTTTGTAAAGAAGTGATTCTTTCAGCCACTGCCGGCAAGGGCGTATCTATGGGAAATCGAGGAAGAATGTTAGGATGATAACCTAGATTGGAGTAAAAAGGAGACTGCTTAGAGGAGGCGCTCTGAGAGTTGTTATAAGAGAACTCAGCCAGTGGAAGTAGATCCACCCAATCATCTTGTAGGTGGCAGATAAAGCAGCGGAGATACTGCTCCAGGGTCTGATTGGTTCGTTCTGTCTGTCCATTAGTCTGGGGATGAAAAGCAGAAGAAAGGTTTACTTTAATGTCCAATGCGGCACAGAAATTTTGCCAAAACCTTGAAGTGAATTGCACCCCTCGATCCGAAATGACCTCATCCGGTACTCCATGTAAGCGAAACACATTCTTAATCATTAAGTCTGATGTCTGTTTTGCAGTGGGTAAACCGACACAAGGGATAAAATGAGCTGCCTTTGTTAACGATCAACCACCACTAGAATGGTGTTCTTCCCTTGAGAGGTTGGTAACTCCACAATGAAGTCCATAGAAATGGATCCCCACGGGCGGGACGGGGTGGGAAGAGGTTGTAACAGACCAGTTGGTGAGGAGCGAGGTGTTTTGCATCTTGCACAGACTTCACATGAAGTGACATAGTTTAAGACATCTTTCCTGTAAGTGGGCCACCAAAAGAAACGAGAAAGAAATTCTTGTGTCTTTAGAATTCCCCTATGCCCGGCTATCTTGGAATCGTGGATGAGTTGCAATACTCTCAATCTGACTGTTTCAGGTATATACAGACGTTGTCCCTGAATCCACACACCATTCTTAAAAACAAGACTTACGTCCCTTGGGGGTTGAGCCAACAAAGAATCCGCATGGTATGCTTCCTTGATGTCCTTAAGTAGGTCTTGATTATGAATCACTCCCAGGAATCTAGAGTCAGGAAGAATAGTCTTAGGAGGAGTAAGTGGACGTGTCTCTGCTGAATGAATCCTAGAGAGTGCATCAGCCTTTCCATTGCGCGATCCTGGTCTATAAGAAATTACAAAATTAAATTGTTTAGGAAAAGATTCCAGCGAGCCTGGCGAGGAGTCAGGCACTTAGCCGACCTGATAAATTCAAGGTTACGATGGTCTGTCAGGACGACTAATTGCTGTGCAGCTCCCTGAAGAAGGTGTCTCCATTCCTTGAAGGCGGCAATAATGGCCAACAATTCTCTATTGCCCACATCGTAGTTCCTCTCAGCCGAAGACAACTGCTGGGAAAAGAAGGCACAGGGATGCAAGACATTCTTCTCACCTGTTCTCTGAGAGAGTATAGCTCCAACGGCACAGTCTGAAGCATCCACCTCTATTATGAAGGCAAGCTCGGGGTTGGGATGTACTAAGATAGGTGCGGTGGTAAATTTATCCTTTAAACAGGAAAATGCTTCCTGTGCTTGCGGGGTCCAGGAGAACCTAGACTGTTTCCGGGTAAGTTGGGTGATAGGTGACACTACCTCAGAGAAATTCCTAATGAAACGTCTATAGAAGTTGGCAAACCCGATGAAGCGCTGCACCTCCTTCACATTTCTAGGAATTGGCCAATCCTTGATGGCTTGGGTCTTGCTTCCATCCATACTAATCCCTTGCGTAGATAGTACATACCCCAGAAATTGAATTTCGGTCCTATGGAATTCACACTTTTCAAGTTTGATGTAGAGATGGTTTTGTCTTAGGCGTTCTAAGACCATTCTCACATGTCCATGATGTTCCTCTGTGGAGTTAGAAAAAATTAGAATATCATCCAGATAAATCACCACAAATGTATCTAGGAGATCCCTGAAGATGTCATTCACCAAGTGTTGGAAAGTGGCTGGGGTGGTACTCAGACCAAAAGGCATAACTAGATATTCAAAGTGTCCATAGCGTGACCTGAATGCAGTCTTCCATTCATCCCCAGGTCTAATACGGACCAAGTTATAGGCCCCACGGAGATCCAGTTTAGAGAAAATTTTGGCGTGCCGCACTCTCTCCAACAACTCAGGGATTAAAGGCAATGGATAACGGTTTCTAATAGTAACCTTATTGAGTTCCCTATAGTCTATGCAGGGTCTCAGAGATCCATCTTTCTTCTTCACAAAGAAGATGGGTGCACCTGCGGGAGATGAAGAGGGGCGTATGAAGCCTTTGGCTAGATTTTCATCTATGTAGTCCTTCAAAGCTTTTAGCTCGGGCCCCGCTAGAGGGTAGATCTTACCAAAAGGTATCTCGGCTCCAGGCAATAATTCGATTGGACAATCATATGGACGGTGAGTAGGAAGCTGATCAGCGTTCTTCTTGTCACATAAATCCACATAGTCCTGGTATACAGCTGGTAGTTCAGGGACTGACATGGTTCCTTTAGGAACAGAGCAAGCTGAAACTCCTTGACTCATCTGTTTCTCCGGAAAGTGTAATTCCTTGGTCTCCCAGTTAATCGTAGGATTCTGCGCCTGTAGCCATGGTAGCCCTAGAATAATGGGAAAGTGGGGAGAAGAGATAAGCATAAAAGACATTTTCTCCTGATGATCTTTACCCATAAGGACCCTCAAAGGCTCTGTTTCCTGATCCACTGGTCCAGAGGTCAGCAGGGAGCCATCCACAGTCTCCATCTGAACTGGAGTAGCCTTCTTCACTGAACGTATCCCCTGTTTCAGAGCAAAGGAGATATCCATAAAATTTCCACTTGCTCCTGAGTCGATCATAGCAGAGCTAGACACCCAGACTGAGTCAACCCAGAGTTTGATGGAAAGGAAGCAATGAGAATTGTTTCTTTTACAACTCAGCTGGGACACCGCTGAGGAAACTTGAAAAATTGCAGCGTTTATACCGTCATTGTCCCCAGAACTAACAGAGTTTAAGTCCGAGAAATCAAGATCTCTTGCAGCAGATCTCTCTGGAGCCTGAGGCTCGGACATGACAGAGCTCCTCTCGCAACACTCACAGTGAATGACTGCTGCAGTAGTCTTACGAGAACGGCTGGGGCAGTTTATAATGAAGTGCCCTGACTTACCACAGTAAAAACTAACCCGTCTTTGTAAAGAGTCCACCTGCATGGGTTCAGGTTCTCGTTCCCTTGTGATCCTACTCAAAGGTTCCTTAGCTGAGGAGGGAGGTAGGAAAAGGTTAGTGCGATTATTTTCGAACCATCTCTCTTGTCTGCGTTCAGTCAGACGAGCATCAATACGGATACAATAGTTAATAAAGTCACCTAACGCAGTGGGAGGGTCGGCACGAGCAAGTTCATCCTTAATCAGTGGAGACAACCCTTTCCGAAAAATAGATTTTTTGGCGGAAGTGTCCCAAGTGGTATCAAGAGCCCATCTCCTGAAATCCAAGGCATATTCGGCTACTGAACGCTTACCTTGGCGCAAAGTTAACATGGCTGCTTCAGCTGTTGCACCTCGATTGGGGTCATCAAACACCTGCCCCATGGCTGAAATAAAAGCATCAAGGTGATTCAAACAATCATCCTCAGTCTCAATCAGAGGGTTTGCCCACATCAAAGCCTTATTGGTAAGCAACATGATTATAGTAAGCACTTTGGATCGTTCAGTGGGAAATTGTGAAAGCATGTGCAGAGAAAAATAGATTGCATTGGTTAATAAATCCCCTGAATTTCTCACGTTCACCGCCAAAACGAAAAGGAGGTAACTTGGGGATCCAGAACTCAGGGTTATGGCAGGAGCCTGGACTCGTTCCTCTAGAGCCTCAATCCTGGCTCGTAATTCCTGGGTAGTTTGTCCAAACACTTGCAAATTATGATTAGTGAGGTCCTGTAGGCTTGCAAAACGGGTCTTTATAGTCTGTATATCTGCAAGGATTGTATCAGTCACTCCGCAAAGCTCCTTTATGCGGGCCTCCATCTTCCAGATCTTTTAAGGCAGAAGTGCTGGAAGGAGAAGAGAAAAGGAAAAAAAAAAAACAATAGTGTTTACCTGTGGTAACACTCCAGAGTAACATTTAAGGGAATGCGCTCACCTGGAATGGTTGTGAGAAGTCACAACCACTGTCATCACAGAAGGTATTAAATGGACATCTGATATCCACAGTCACAGCAGACACAGCTTTCCCAGACCCAGCAGACACTAAACATTGGCTCCTGAATCTTGTCATGTATAGTGTACAGTTCCTATAGCGTCTTGTGCTTGGGTGCGAGGAAAACACATGAGACACAGGTTGATATGAAATGACTTGTATTACTTCATACAAGCATGCAGAAAAGGTCACACAGTTTGCAGGAACAGAGGCAGGAGACACAGCAGGCCAGAGTAACTTCAAGCTCTACAATAACTCTCCAAAGCAGGTTCAGGATCTCTTCTCTGTACCGTAATTCCTCTGCAAACATGGATTCACCAGACAGCAGGTTTCCAGAGTCCAAAAGTGTTCCAAACTTCCTCAGTAGGAAATAGCTGGAGTCCAAAATCCTAGGTTTCCAGGAGTCAGGTCACAGGCTGACTGAAGCTTGATTCAGGAGCACTGATTGTTCAGCTGAGGCTGCTTAAGAAGCAAGAGGAGAGAATCAGGGCGGGAACATGAAAGCTGGAACCTCCATATTAACTGAGGGCAAGATAGCTGCAGCAAGACAGAAAGCAAAATGGCCGACGGAAAACTGAGTTTCAAGGAACATGTCAAAAGAGACAAAGAACCTTACATTGTATCTGATGGCTTGGCTGTAGACAATAGAGTTTTTTATGTGTTTTGGATGGAAAACTGTCCCATTTAAGGTATGTTGGATGGTCGATTGGCTTCTGATACAAGGATGTCTCTATTTCATTGTTCTTTAGCTTAATGGTGGTGTCTAAAAAGTTAATTTCAGTGCTGGAGTAGTTAAGTGTTAAGTTGATGGTGGGATGAAATTGGTTGAACTGTTCATGGAACATCTTTAGCTGTTGTTCAGACTCCGTCCAGATGATTAAAATGTCATCAATGTAGCGGTAGTAGGCCCGAGGCCTGATGGGACATGAGGACAAAAATTCTCTTTCAAGCTTGGCCATGAAAAGATTTGCATACTGTGGAGCCATTTTACTTCCCATCGCTGTGCCAGTCTCCTGAAGATATATCTTGTTGTCAAATTCAAAGTAATTGTGGGTGAGGATGAATTTTGTGAGTTTCACCACAGAATCAGCATCATTCGCGGTGTTTCCATGAAGACTTTGCAGGCATTTAATCCATCCTGGTGTGGGATATTAGAGTACAAAGATTCCACATCCATGGTGGCCAGGATGGTTCCTTCTGGTAAGGGACCTATTGCTGCTAGTTTATTCAGTAGGTCAGTTGTGTCCTGAATGTAGCTGGGTGTATCCTTTACCAGGGTTTAAGAATACTCTCTACCCATCCAGATACCTGCTCAGTAAGGGTGTCCACACATGAAATAATCGGCCTCCCTGGATTCCCAGCTTTGTGGATTTTGGGAAGCATGTAAAACGTCCCTGTTCTTGGACTTTCTGGTATCAGGTCATCAGCTCTTATGGATTTGTCAGACAGACAAGATACCAACTTGCTTAGTTCCTTGTAATAGTCCTGTGTAGGGTCCGACTCCAGTTTTCTGTAGTAGCGTGTGTCCGTAAGTTGTCTGTTTGCTTCCTTCATATAGTCTGATGTGTTCATCATGACTATTGCACCTCCCTTGTCAGCAGGTTTAATGATGATTTCTTTGTTGGTTTTCAGAGACTGTATGGCCTTTCTCTCCTGGGCACTGATGTTGGAGGCTTGTCTCTTGTTGGTGGCTATGATGGTGGATTTTATCAAATGTCTGAATGAGTCTATATATTTATCCAAATGAGGGTTACGTCCAGGTGGAGGTGTCCAGTCTGACCTCTTCTTGATTGTTGGGATCCCTTTTCCTTCAGTCCGAGTGTTTTCTGAATCTTCTGTATCATTGAAGTATTCCCTCAGGCGCAGTCTCCTGAAAAAATGTTCCATATCACTGCAGAGTTCGGTTTTATCCAGGGCTTTAGTAGGACAAAATGAGAGTCCTCTAGAAAGCACGGCAAGCTCCACTTTGTTGGGTTTGTAATCTGAGAGATTGATGACACAGTTAGATGCTTTTGTGTCTGGAATGGAGTGGTTGTCAGAGTTGTCAGGTTTTGGTTTTGTTTTGTATCTGTTTGTATAGAGTCCGGAATGGAGGCGCAGTCTGTGTAGTTTCTTTTCCTTGTTTTGAATCAGAAAGGTCCGTAGTTTGTTATAGTATTGTTGTGATTTTTGCTCTGTGCTTTCTGTAAGTGTTTTCCTCAGAGTTTCAAATTGCCCTTGGACTTTACTCCTTATGCTGTAGCAGACATGCAAAAGATGGTTCCTAAGTCTCTCAGACGTCCTGTGACAAAGGTTTTGTGCATAATGGGTATTGTAGGTGTGAAGAATTGGGTTTGTAATCCAGAGTCCTTTGGGATTAAGATTCTCCTTTTTGCATTTAGATAAGAAAAAAATGTCGCTGTCCATTTGTGCGCGTTTCTTCAGAAGTGGTTTTAGTTCCATAAAGATGCGGTACATTCTGGTATCCTCAATTTTGATATAGGAAAGATGTATATCTTCGTACCGTGTTAGCCAGTAGATAGAAAAATATTTAGACTTGAGAGTCCTCAGTGGTTGATACCTTTTAATGGCTAACTGAAAAGATGGTAACAAATTGCAAGCTTTCGAGACTACTCAGGTCTCTTCATCAGGCTAGGACTAATACAAAAACTGAAGAATCACATATTTATACACAAGAGGACACAGGAATAATGCAATAGGTAAGACATGTGACGTGAAGCAGAACTGTCATTATGGCAGAGGGATGAACATAAATATTGGAACAGTTCATAGATAAGGAGTGAGAGTTTTATTGCCCTCTGATTGGGGTCTGGTATTGTGTTTTGATGCCCCCAGGTCAGAGAAGCAGATTCCTTAATTGATGTACACAGACATGAATCCATGTGACACGTTCATTCCAGCACTAAGAGTGTCAAAGGTCATCATAAGTTTATATTCCCAAATCTTTCTATCTTTCTCAGATTTGAAGTTAGCTTTTAATACCAGTAATTCCATATCCATCATGCTATGACCGGGCATACAAAAGTGTTTGGCCACAGGTAGATCCATTCTTTTTTCTCTTATTGTGTGGCGATGAGAATTCATCCTTGTTCTCAGTTTTTGCCCGGTCTCCCCACATACAGACCCCCAGTTGGACATTTCGTACAAATACTGAGGTACACCACATTAGATGTGATGCAGCTGAAAGTACCTGGGATCTTGTAGTCCTGATGGGAGTTGGGGATCTTTATCTTGTCCGTGGTCATTATAGATGGACAGGTTTTGCACTTCTTCTGTTTGCAAGGAAAGGTTCCTGCAGCTGTTGGGGAGGACAGGGAGCTTCTGACAATGATGTTTCTTAGATTTGGGGGCTGCCTAAAACATAGTAGTGGGGGGTCTGGAAATATGGATTGTAATCGGGCATCTTTTTGTAGTAAAGGTTGTAGTTTCCGTGCAGCTCCCCTTAGCATCTCCAGATTTGGATTGTAGGTGACCACTAGAGGCACCCGGTTATTTTCTTCTTTAGCTTTGTAATGTAGCAGGTGATTCCTTGATATTCTGGTGGCTCTTGTAATTTGGTTCTCAATTGTTCTTGGATGGTAGCCCTGGTTCAAAAAGGTCTTTCTGAGGCGAATAAGGTGTTCATCTCTATCCATAGAATTGGAACATATACGATTGTATCTGATGGCTTGGCTATAGACAATAGAGTTTTTTATGTGTTTTGGATGGAAACTGTCCCATTTAAGGTATGTTGGACGGTCGATTGGCTTCTGATACAGGGATGTCTCTATTTCATTGTTCTTTAGCTTAATGGTGGTGTCTAAAAAGTTAATTTCAGTGCTGGAGTAATTAAGTGTTAAGTTGATGGTGGGATGAAATTGGTTGAACTGTTCATGGAACGTCTTTAGCTGTTGTTCAGACTCCGTCCAGATGATTAAAATGTCATCAATGTAGTGGATTTTTGTAGGGTTTTCTGGGTTGCAGAAAGTAATCTTTCCTGTCCTATCCTATTTAGTCAGCTTGTGGCCCCAGCGTTTGCTCATTCTCTTTTCTGTCTGTGTCCGTGCTTATTCTTGTCTAACCGCCATTACATGTTTGTGGGCTTCCTATTTTCTTTGGGGATCTGCTCCGGGGCAGATAGCTTTCATCTTTCTGCCTTCAGGCTGTGACGAGGCGTCTAGGATCAACGTAGGAACGCTCCACGGCTACCTCTAGTTGTGTGGTTAGTTTAGGAATCTGCAACCCTTTAGTTACCAACATCTCAGGTGTTCGGCTGCCTGGCTGTTGTTCCTGTCCTCCTCAGCTACCTAACATAACAGTATCACCGGCCAAACTGAAAATTATATGTTACTCACAGAAGGGAAAAATAGTGTGGAAAGAAAAAAGTTGTCAGAGTTGTCAGAGATTTTTTTTTTTTCTGTTTGTTGCATTTTCTCCCTCTTTTTCTCTGGGTGCTGAGGAGGATTTTTATTTCTCTCAATGGAGTTTGCACAGCTGTCTGGCCGTGTGGATCAGCTTGCCACTGAGGTTCGGAGTATTGCTACCTATCTTGCTACGTTGCCGGTTGTGGAACCTAGGATCCCCATGCCAGATTTTTTTGGGGGGGATCGGGCTAAATTTCTGAATTTCAAAAATAACTGTAAGTTGTTTTTTGCCTTAAAGCCTAAGTCCTCGGGGAGCGCAGCACAGCAGGTTCAAATTGTAATCTCTCTCCTGCGCGGCGACCCTCAGGATTGGGCTTTTTCCCTGACACCTGGGGATCCTGTTTTGAATGATATTGATGTATTTTTTCAGGCTCTGGGGTTATTGTACGATGAACCTAATGTCACTGATCAAGCTGAAAAGATCTTGTTGGCATTAAATCAGGGTCAACAGTGTGATGCAGCAGCAAAAAAGGCAAATGCAATTCTAGGATGTATCAACAGAAGCATACAGTCTAGATCACGTGAGGTCATTATTGCCCTCTACTCCTCTTTGGTCAGACCTCATCTGGAATACTGTGTCCAGTTTTGGGCACCACATTTTAAAAAAGACATCAACAAACTGGAGCAAGTTCAGAGAAGAGCCACCAGAATGGTGACCGGTCTGCAAACCATGTCCTATGAGGAACGGTTGCAGGATTTGGGAATGTTTAGCTTGCAAAAAAGAAGACTGAGAGGAGACTTAATAGCTGTCTACAAATATCTCAAGGGCTGTCACATTGTAGAAGGATCATCTTTATTCTCATTTGCGCAAGGAAAGACTAGAAGCAATGGGATGAAACTGAATGGGAGGAGACACAGATTAGATATTAGAAAAAACTTTTTGACAGTTAGGGTGATCAATGAGTGGAACAGGCTGCCACAAGAGGTGGTGAGTTCTCCTTCAATGGAAGTCTTCAAACAGAGGCTGGATAGACATCTGTCTGGGATGATTTAGAGAATCCTGCTTTGAGCAGGGGGTTGGACCAGATGACCCAGGAGGTCCCTTCCAACTCTACCATTCTATGATTCTATGATTCTATGATTCTATGATTCTAGGGTCTTGAAGATGCTGAGTTGTACTGTCAGAAATTCCGAAAATGGGCAGTCCTGACCAAATGGAAAGATGATGCTTTAGCAGCCATTTTTTCGAAAGGGTCTGTCAGAAAAAGTAAAGGATGTTATGGTGGGATTCCCTGTTCCCTCTGGTCTCAATGATTCTATGTCTTTGGCTATTCAAATTGACAGACGTTTGCATGAGCGCAGAGGTATGCGTGAGATAGTGTTGCCTTGTGAGCCAGCTCCTGGGCCCATGCAGTGTGATGGAGTGACTTCTGGGGCACAGCGTCATGAGTTTCGAAAGCGCAATGGATTATGCTTCTACTGTGGTGATGCTTCTCATGCTATTTCCGTCTGTCCTAAGCAGGGAAGACGTTTTGCGCGCTCAGTTGCCTTGAGTAGTGTTCAGACTAAATTTCTGTTGACTGTTACCCTCATTTGCTCCATGTACACATTTTAGGCTCAGGCTTTTGTTGATTCAGTAGCAGCTATTAACCTGATGGATTTTGACTTTGCCAAATGTTGTGGCTTTCCCATGATACCCCTGCGGAAGTCTGTTCCTTTACTGGGCATTGATTCTACCCCTTTGGTGGAGAATAAACGCCAATTTTCTACTCAGGTGATAATGAGAGTTGAACCAGATCATCAGGAGAGTTGCAAATTTCTGGTGTTCCATAATCTGCATGACATTATTGTACCGGGTTTCCCTTGGTTACAGACTCATAATCCTCTTTTGGATTGGAAATCTGTGTCTGTGACCAGTTGGGGTTGCCAATGTGTTAATACTGACACTCCTGTTTTTTCTGCCTCTCCCCAGTCTTAGGATGTCCCTGACTTTTTGACTGATTTTTCTGATGTGTATAGTGAAAGTAAGTCTGCGTCCTTACCTCCTCACAGGAGCTATGATTGCTCTATTGAATTAGTGCCTGGTGGTAAATTTCCTAAAGGTCGCCTTTTTAATTTATCTGTACCTGAACACGATGCTATGCGATCTTATATCAAGGAGTCATTGGAGAAGGGTCACATCAGACCATCCTCTTCATCCTTGGGCGCCGTTTTTTTCTTTGTGGCCAAAAAGGATGGTTCATTGAGGCCGTGTATTGATTATCGCCTCCTGAATAAGATCACTGTGAAATATCAATATCCGTTACCCTTGATTTCTGACCTGTTTTCCAGAGTGAAAAGTGCTAGTTGGTTTACCAAGATTGACCTCAGGGGGGCGTATAACCTTATTCGCATTAAGCACGGGGATGAATGGAAGACAGCGTTTAATACCCCAGAGGGGCATTTTGAGTACCTAGTGATGCCTTTTGGGCTCACTAATGCTCCTTCCATCTTCCAATCCTTCATGAATGATATTTTCAGGGATTTTGTGGATAAATTTCTGATTGTTTATTTGGATGATATCTTGATTTTTTCCAACGACTGGGACTCTCATGTGAAACATGTTCGGACTGTGTTCCAGATTTTGAGAGAGAATGCACTGTATGTGAAGGGATCAAAGTGTCTTTTTGGCGTACAGAAGATCTCATTTCTGGGATTCATTTTGTCTCCGTCTGTTATTGAAATGAACCGGTCAAGGTTCAGGCCATCTGTGATTGGGTTCAACCTACTTCATTGAAGGCTCTTCAGAGATTTTTGGGTTTTGCCAATTTTTATCGTAAATTTATTGGTAATTTCTCTGGTATTGTTAAACCATTGACTGATTTAACCAAAAAGGGTTCCGATGTGGTGAATTGGCCTCCTGAGACAGTTTCTGCGTTTCAGGAACTTAAGCAGAGATTCATTTCTGCTCCTGTTCTAATGCAGCCTGATGTTTCTCTGCCGTTTCAGGTGGAGGTTGATGCCTCTGAGAGTGGGGCTGGTGCCGTTTTGTCCCAAAGGGATCCAGAGACCTCTAAGAGTAACCCTTGTGCCTTTTTCTCTCGAAAATTTTCTCCAACTGAACGCAATTATGACGTGGGTAATCGGGAGTTATTGGCCATGAAGTGGGCCTTTGAAGAGTGGAGACATTGGCTGGAAGGAGCCAAAAATCAGCTGGTGGTCCTCACGGACCATAAGAACCTGGTTTATCTTGAATCAGCCAAGCGACTTAATCCTAGACAGGCCAGGTGGGCCTTGTTTTTCACAAGTTTTAATTTTGTGGTTTCTTTTCTTCCTGGCACTAAGAATGTCAAGGCGGATGCCCTCTCGAGGAGTTTCTTTGCGGACTCTCCTGAGTTATCTGATCCTGCTGTTATTTTGAAAGAGGGTGTGGTTCTTTCCGCCATTTCGCCCAATTTGAGACTGGCTCTGGAAGGGTGTCAGGAGGATAAACCCGAGCGCTGCCCTGTTGGGAAGTTGTTTGTTCCAGACCAGTGGAAAAAGAGTGTGATGTCTGAGATTCATTGTTCCGTGTTGGCTGGTCATCCCGGGATTTTTGGTACCAGAGACTTGGTGAGTCGCTCTTTTTGGTGGCCTACTTTGTCTCGTGACGTCAGGGACTTTGTGCAGTCCTGTGGGACTTGCTCTCGTTCCAAGCCTTGCTCTCGTTCTAGTGGTTTGTTAATGCCATTACCTGTACCCAAGAGGCCATGGACCCATATTTCTATAGATTTTATTTCTGACCTTCCTGTCTGTCAGAGAATGACCAATATCTGGGTAATCTGTGATAGGTTTTCCAAGATGATACATCTTGTGCCATTACCTAAGTTGCCTTCCTCCTCCGAGTTGGTACCTTTGTTCTTTCAGCATGTGGTTCGGTTGCATGGCATTCCGGAGAACATTGTGTCTGACTGAGGAGTCCAGTTTGTTTCCAGATTTTGGAGGACATTTTGTTCTAAACTTGATGTTCAGTTGTCTTTCTCCTCTGCATTTCACCTCAGACCAATGGACAAACCGAGAGAACAAACAAGACTTTGGAGACTTATTTGAGATGCTTTGTGTCTGCTGATCAAGATGACTGGGTCTCTTTTTTGCCTTTGGCTGATTTTGCTCTTAATAATAGAGCTAGCTCTGCCACCTTGATGTCTCCATTTTTCTGCAATTCCAGGTTTCACCCTCGATTTTCTTCAGGACAGGCGGAGGCTTCTGTCTGTCCGGGGGTTGACTATTGTGCAGCGTATGCAGCAGATTTGGGACCAGGTGGTGGAGAGGTTGTCTCTCTCTCAGAAGGCCCAGCGGTTTGCCAACCGGCATAGGACTGATCGTCCTCATTTTAAATTGTGGGACTTGGTTTGGTTGTCCTCAAGGAATATCCCTATGAAGGTTGCATCTCCAAAATTTAAGCCAAGGTTCATTGGACCTTATAAGATCATGGAAATTATTATTCCGGTTTCCTTCCGTTTGCTTCTTCCAGGGACATTTAAGATCCATAACGTTTTCCACAAGTCCTTATTGAAGAGGTTTGTCGAACCAGTGGTTCCTATGGCTGCGCCTCCCGACCCTGTTTTGGTTGAGGGCAATTTGGAGTATGTGGTTGAGAAGATATTGGATTCTCGTTTTGCTAGACGGAAACTCCAGTATTTGGTTAAGTGGAGAGGTTATGGTCAGGAGGACAATTCTTGGGTGCTTGCTTCGGACATTCATGCTGGGAGACTTATCCGTGCCTATCATCGAGCCCATCCTGATCGGCCTGGTTGCGCAGGTGAGGGTTGGTTAACCCCTCCTCGGGGGGGGGTACTGTTGTGAATGTGCTGGAGGCAGCTTCTGAGCTGGGGCTCCCTCCTGTGGTTGCTGAGGGTAATGAACTGATTACTGAATGGCCTTCAGCTGGCGCTGAATGGTAGGATATAAGTGGCCTGAGTTCCCAGCAGCCTTGCCGGTTATCAATTGTTCCTTCTGGTCTTGCTTGAAGCTCTGCTAGTTTCCTGCTCTCCTTCAGATAAGTGTTTGCTGTTTTTTTCCTCTGTTTGATTTTCTCTGCTGGTTTGCTGCTTGCAGTGGACTGCAGCCTGTCCCCTTTTGGGGTCTGGCGCTGCAATTGTGCTCCGTTTGTGTCTGCACTTTTGCTTTGCTCCTTTGTTACTTTTTATTTGCTGAATAGCGTTTTGTTAGACCAGAGATCTGATTTAGGTGGATGAGATCGTGTGATCTCAGGTTTTTTGGCAATCAGAAGTGTTGGTATTTTTGTTGGGTTTTTTTGGATTGCAGTCAGAATTCTTTCCTGTACTTTTTTGTCTAGACAGATTGGGCCCCAGCGTTTGCTCATTCTATTTTCTGCATGTGTCCGTGCTTTCTTCTTGTCTAACCGCCATTACATGTTTGGGGGCTTCCTTTTTTCTTTGGAGATCTGCTCCGGGGCAGAAAGCTTTCATCTTTCTGCCTTTAGGTGTAGTTATCTCTCAGGCTGTGACGAGGCGTCTAGGATCACCGTAGGAACGCTCCATGGCTACTTCTAGTTGTGTGGTTAGTTCAGGTTACTGCAATCCAATAGGTTCCAGCCTCTCTGGTGTATTACCGCTTTTGCTATTTTTTGCTATTTCTCCTCAGTTACCGAAACATAACACTCGGCCTCTGCATACACCATCACCATCACGTCCACTTCCCTGTCCCTTACCACGTGCCTTGTTAATTTTAAATGGAGTGCAATATTTTCCACATTCACTACAAAAGGCTGAATTGGGAGCAAACTTAGATGTGATCCGTGTGCGGGAAAAACACACTTTAAAATATCTGAAGTGTACTTTCTTTTTTTTAGCAAACTGGTGTCAATAACTAGGGTAATACACAGCAAAAACTGTGGAATGGAGGCCTGAAATACTGCAATTTGTAGCCCGCAGATAGATGAGGCATCTGACGGAGATACCACACTCTTCAATATGTGGCCTGTATTTTTTTAATTTTTACCCAAAATAGTGTATTGAACTAGGGTAACACAGCAAAAAAAAGGTGAATGTTGGCCTGAAATGCCCAAATTTGTAGCCACAGATAAATGAGGCGTCTGACGGAGTTACCACACTGCTCAATATGTTGCCTGTATTTTTGTTTTTTTTTACAGCAAAATAGTGTATAGAACTAGGGTAGCACACAGCAAAAAAAGGTGATTGTAGGCCTGAAATGCCAAAATTTGTAGCCCACAGATATATGAGGCGTCTGACGGAGATATCACACTGTTCAATATGAGGCCTGTATTTTTTAAATTTTTACCCCAAAATAGTGTATTGAACTAGGGTAACAGACAGCAAAAACAGTGGAATGGAGATCTGAAATGCTGCAATTTGTAGCCCACAGATAGATGAGGCGTATGATGGAGATATCTCACTGTTGAATATGTGGCCTGTATTTTTTAAATTTTTACCCCAAAATAGTGTATTAAACTAGGGTAACAGACAGCAGAAACAGTGGAATGGAGGCCTGAAATGCTACCATAAGTAGCCCACAGATAGATGAGGTATCTGACAGAGATAGCCCACTTTCAAATATCTGGCCTGTATTTTTATTTTTTTCTTGCACAATAGTGTATAGGTCTAGGGTAAGACACAGCTAAAACAGTTTGATGGAGGCCTGAAATGCCACAATTTGTAGCCCACAGATAGATGAGACGTGTAACGGAGATAGCCCACTGTAAAATATCTGGCCTGTTTTTTTTTTTTTTTGGCCTAGCTAAATTGTGTCAACAAGTTGGCTATGACACAACAAAAAAAAATTCTCTGGAGGCCTGAAATGGCACAATTTTGATATGCGATCCGTGTGACGGACAAAACACGGTGTAAAATATTTGCCCTATACTTAAATATTTTTTTGGCAGGTAAATATTTTTTGGACAGCAAAATAGTATCAAGAAATTATATAACAAACTTCAAAAAAATATAACAATACCACAAAAATGTCAGAAATTTTTGCGCACTCAGATGTGTTGGCTGGGATGGGCAAAACCGTTTAAAATAGCTGGATTTTCACACTGTACTATGAAAATAATTTGGCTGTATTCTGTAGCGTCAACAAGCAAATAGAGAAAAAAAAGAGGGTCCTGTATTTCTTTGGAATAAAATAATCAGGATTAAGATTCAAAAAAATATTTGCTGCCCACTGAGTCCTAGGGCTGTGTAGATACGGTCAATATATGTTACGTATAGGCAGTAGTGTTGAGCGATACGATACTGCAAATATCGGGTATCGGCCGATATTAGCTCTATCGGCCTTTCGATAATTCGTTTCGATATTTTCGTCTTATCGAATACCGGAATCGGATTTGTCACTGTCACTGTGAGTGTCCGTCGGTCGGGTCTGTCAGGAGTCAGCGGCACTTACCTGGCAGAAGATCTCCGGCGGTCACGTCCTGGACTGCTTGATGGCCGCCATTATCTTCTCCCTGGCGGTCACATGCAGTTTTTCGCGATAACTGCAGTGACTGCAGGGTAATCCCGGCCGTAAACCAGTCCGATGACGTCACCGCCGGGGAAGCAGGTAATCAGCTGTGCTGCGCCGGGATGACAGGCTCTGCCTGTCATTCTGATGTAGCAGAGCTGGATCGTCGTGGGACACTCGTTACTATGGACTGCGTTGGTCAGGTGGTATACTTTTTTTTTTTTTTTTTCATTTTTTTACAGGAGATCAATGGCGTCGCAGGATGAGACTGTAACAAAAGTAATGAAAACTGTGTTTTTTTTTTTTATTAAATTAAAAAACTTTTTTATGAACATTCACCCGTCCGGGTACATCAACAAGTTAACTATTTACATACAGGGACCCTGTCCGGGTTATTTATAATTCTTTGGCAGGGGTGTTCCAGGTACCACCTGGTACTCTTCTGATGCTTGCCAAACATCCGAGGCACCAAGGACCACCAGGACCTGATGACGTCGTGTGGCCTGTACAGTCAAGTCGTGACCCGCTATCTGGGTCTGTGTGGCCACCTCTTTCATCTCCCTCCGGGTCTGGAACCCTATGTCCCGGACTGAACGAACCCCAGGGGGCCTAACAGGCGCCGGGTACGGGCCAGCTATACTTATCATGTCCATAGCTGGGGCTGCTGAGGAGACCACTGAGGGAGGCTTGGGAGATTTACGGCGTGGGGTGGGCACTTTTGCAGAGGCCTGGATGTGGGAGGCTGAAGGCTCCGAGGGTCTCACAGGTTCCTGACACTCTGGGGAGTAGGGGTCGCACCTGGTAACATTTAGGGCGTACCATCCATTGTAACCCCAGTGTCGGGTGTAAGTCACCAAGTCTCCTGGCAACAGGTCCCTCCCCGGGTGTCCTTCTGGGAGGTGAGCCTCCACGTCCCGCCGGTTCACAAAAACTTCTAAATAAAGTCCAGGCTCCTGGATGAAGCCCCAACCACCTTTCAATTTAAAGCTCCGTACTGCACCCTTACGCCGCGGCTCCCACAGGGTTCCTTTATCTTTTCTCATCCGGTCCTTCTCTGCCCGGTCCTTCTCCAGCTGACGTTGGCGAAGCTTTTGGGTTTCTCGCTGCTCCCTTTGTCGCTCTGCTTCCCGCTCCCAACGTCTCCACTCTTCCTCCTGACGCCGGTTGTAATTCTCCTCCACCAGCTGCTCCATGTCTCCACCATCAAATGCCAGCTTACAGTGTCCGGTTTGCGGCAGCTCTCCTGGCGCCCCCCAGTCCTGGCGGCGCTCACCTGCGGAGGAAGCAGCCGGCTCTGGAACAGATGACAGTCGGGGCTCCGGTACAGGCAGGTAGACCTCTGGTGCCTGCGCGGCCTCCTCCATGAGGACGGGTGTCGCTTCTTCTGTCTCAGCGACGGGGGCAGACAGCGGGATCTGGGGTGCTGCCGGTGCAGAGTTTTTTGCAGGAACGGGTGCCTCCACTGCGACAACGTCAACCGGATCACATTGCAAGGGCTCCTCTACTAGAACGGGTGCCTCACCTTCCGGTACAGACACTTCAGGTAAGAGGGATTGGCGCCGCTCCAAGTTTATTTTTAGGGCACGCCAGCTGGCTCCCATCCTGGCGACCTCCTCCCGGTGCCGGGCCAGGCCTCTTAGGGTATCCTCCGCTTCTTGCAGCGTAGGAGGGTTTCCAGGCCGGGTGCCCAACGGTGGTTCCGTGGCGATCGGGTCGCTTCAGTGGGGGGAGAGCTCTGAGTCTGACTGCTCCATCCCTTCACACTTCTGCTCGTGTCCATTGCCATCTCTGCCAAGTCACATGTGTCATTAGCATCAGGAGAGGGCCCCTCTTTTGTAGGGAGGCGGGACCTTCGCGTTAGTTTCCGCACACTGAGGAGGATGAGGAGGCGGAACTGAAGAGCTGTGGGGCACGATCTTACATTGCAGTACCATTTAGAGCCATCGTTTTCGCGTCACTGAGTGAGTGTACACCCACGAAGAGCACGCCCTTCTTCTTCACCAGTGCCTCGTCGTGACGCAGATATGGCTGAAAAATGGCAAATACATTCTCTGATGATTTTAGCAATTCTCAAGCACAAAACCAGTTCAATTCAGGCACACAGGACTCGCTTATAGCGAGCTACAGAATCCTGTTCGTGACGCCCAAGTTGAGTCGCACAGAGCCAGAGGTTTTGGGGGTACTCGGCACCGAGCCCGTCGACTTCTATGGGGTATGTCACGGCTTTACCCGGCAATTGAATCAGAGTCTATTTTACTATGTAGAAGTGTATAAACTATAAATATATGTATATGTATATGTCACAATGACAAGTTATATATTATATATATATATATGTATTCTATGTGTGTATATTTTGTGTTTACAACGAAAGAAAGGGTTTTTTTTGTTGCGATATTTTGTTCCCATAGACTTACATTGGACTTCCGGTATCGGAATCGGATATCGACGATATTTAGTGATATCGGCGATACCATTTCGATACGATATTTTTAGATATCGAGCAGTATCGCTCAACACTAATAGGCAGCAATAGCAGACAGTAATGGAATGGACTCTCTTGGTGTATACAATGAAGTATACCACATACAATGCTTGCCTGGTACTAATATCTACTCGTACACCCACATACAGTGCCTGCATGCCTTGCACTGATATGTATATACACACATACACTCCCTGCCTACCTAGCATTGCAATCTATACACCCCGTAATTAGTCCTTAGAAGGACTGTTGATTTTGCTGGGTTTGTGTTTTCTTTGATGGTGTACCCACACTACCTTATAAACCCCAAATCTGACCCTATCTCAGCAGCTCTCCCTACACTCGCTAATTCCTGAGCAGAATGTGACGAGCATGGCCACGCCAGGTCTCTTATAAATCCTGCTGACGCTGTGCGGCCAGCCAACCACTGTAATACCACAACCAAGATGGCTGCAAAATTACAGTGCGGGCAGGCAATCCCTGCATGTTGATTGGCGCGCTTAAGACCGCCAAAAATGCAGGGCGGGGACCAGAGCCCCAGGCAAATAATCCCGGTAATGCTCGACGCTCGCCGAGTACCGTGAGTACATTGATGCTCGGGTGAGTAACGAGCATTACCGAGCACGTTCGCTCATCACTAGTGAAAAGCTTGCGCGTCACGGCCGGGCACTGTGTTCCGCTGACTGGAAGTGGTGATTTACACTTCTGGTAGCATTGTCGGCATATGGATTTAAACACGGTACTTCATCACAGATAGTTTGATTCCTTACTATACCGCACAGTGGTCTGAGGAGTACAGACCATCCGTCTCCTGGTGCCATCATAGTGGAAGCCCCCACCTTTTTGCTATAGTCTCCCCTGAAGAATTTTTTAAAGGAAACATGTTGGGAGCAACACACCTTACCTTGTTTTACATCCCCAATGGATTACCGTGACAGCATATGTCGTCTGAACGGGTGAGAGTGATCCATGTTGTGTCCTTGGTTGATACATGCTCTCATTAATGGGGATAGGTGCATGACCATTAGGTTGGATTGTCTGTCATTATATGGGTAACTGTGATTACAGTAATGGATCTATGACATATTATTATCTGACCAGGTCTGGTGATGTCTTGTTTGCATGTTGTCATTATTTGTATGCTGCCATGACTTTAAGTCGTATATGTTGGTCAGTACTGATGACATCACATGCATTTGATTAATTGCTGTTTACATGTTGCACTATAATTTGCACTTTTGGTCCAGCTGGACAATATTTGTCTATGGTTTTATTAGCTTCTTTTGGCTGAAAGTTAAGCTTTATCTTCCACTAATTGCTTCCTTACAATTTTTCCTAGTGGTCTTCTATCTTACCCATTGCTTATTATCTAATGGCAGACTACTTTAGCTGGTGATTCAGCTGCCTCTGCTGACATCACGTTGACAAAGCGGTGGATTCTTTTCTGCTCTGCTCTGTTAACAGGGCTGGACTTCCGACGTCATTCTTATTGACAACAGGATTCCAGCTGCCTAACTGTCTTGCCTCGTTTATAAATAACAAAAAACCTGACTAGTCTGAACAAACAAAGAACTAGTCTGAACAGGTGCATACCAAACAAAGCTACTTACATATCAAATATGCGAAAATGGATGCACTCAAACGTGCTAAAGCATGTCAATGTGAAATAAATGAATAGCAAAATGGCTTTTGAATATAAGGAACAATATGAGATGCTTTGCACAAAATTTGGGCAAATAGTGAGAGCCCATCAACCATCGTCAAGGTGGTCTCAAGAATCTGATGGGTTCCTGACCTCCCTGTCCAGTGTGAACACTTGTCCTGCCTCATTAACAGTGCGGCGTGGAGAAGAATCCAGCGCTCTGTCAATGTGACGTCAGCAGAGGCAGCTGAATCACCGGCAGGAGTCGTCTATGACCGCTCTGTGTCAGGGAAGAATGGCACCAGGCACATCAAGCAAGTAAATAACAATTACCTGCCTGTACATTTTTTGCTTTTCAGAAAGTCCCGAATGTCCCTTTTAGGCCATATTCACACATTCAGTATTGGGTCAGTATTTTACCACAGTGTTTGTAAGCCAAAACCAGAAGTGGAACAATCAGAACAAAAGAATAATAGAAACATGTCACCACTTCTGCATTATTGATTCGCTCCTGGTTTTTGGCTTACAAATACTGAGGTAAAATTCTGATCAAATACTGAACTTGTGAACGTGGCCTTAAAAGGATAAACATTTTGATGTGAGTACTCCTTTAAAAACAATCATACATATCCGTATCCCTTTATCTTTTATGGGATTTGTTTAGATTCCATTAGGGCATCTGCCAAATGATGGAAACTTTAATTGAAATTAAACAGCCCCCGTTATAGTTAAATCATATTAGTTTCCATGACTGTCCTTGGGTCTGACATACAAAATATAGGATGTCAGGGATGAATATCGCTATTTATCTCTTGTATTGTGTAAATGGTCCAAAAACAATGACTGTTTCATATCTTTGAAAACGCACTCTCTGTTCAGCCTCACCCCTAAAGTAGATCGCTTTTTTTTTTACTTTTGTCTGTATTTTTGGTGAAAAAGAGGAGGTACTTTAGGGATCCTTTTACCTTAGTCTCTAGCTCATTTCTTTACTTGGGTGCTGAGGGTTCATCAGGATGATGGTGGGGGTGTGGTCAGCTTCATTTGCATATGTGTTGTGAATGGGTTTGAGATGAGTTCTGAGCAGGGGCTCCCTCTGGTGGTTACAAGCGGTACTAGTGAGGATTGTGAAGACTGGGAATCAGGTGTTACTGATTGGTCTTATTTAAGGGAATCATTTTCCCATCAGGGTTGCCGGTGATCAATTGTTCTGGTCTGAATCCTTCTTTCCAGTTTCCCTTGTAGCCTGCTGTGTCGTGTCTGCATCTCCTGCTATCAGATAAGACAATTTCTTATTTTGTGTTTTTGCTATATTTTTGCATTTTGTCCTGCACTTCTGTGGGGGCCTTCTGGGTCCCCTCCGGGGGCTTTTGCCCTCTCAGTTTAGTCCAGCCACTGTGTTTTGTACTTTTGCTTTTTCCAGTTTTTTCAGTGGCTGCTGTTTTTGTTACACCAGAGAACTAATTTAGGTGGTAGAGGTCGTGTGATCTCAGGTGATTTTGAAATTAGTAGAGTTGGTGTTTTTTCAGGGTTTTCTGGGATTGCAGTAAGTACCCTTCCTGTCCTTTTCTATTTAGATAGTTTGGGCCCCAGCGTTTGCTCATACTATTTTCTTTCTGTGTCAGTATTTCCTCTTGTCTAACCGCCATTACATGTTTGGGGGCTTTCTATTATCTTTGGGGTTCTGCTCCGGGGCAGATAGCTTTCCTATTTCTATCTTTAGGTGTAGTTAGTTTCTCAGGCTGTGACGAGGCGTCTAGGACCAACGTAGGAACGCTCCACGGCTGCCTCTAGTTGTGGTGGTTAGTCAGGGTACTGCAATCTCATAGATTCCAACTGCTCTGGTGTATTTCCTTTTTTGCCTGCACTCCTCAGCTACCGTAACATAACAGTATCACCGGCCATAAAAATTGTATGGTACTCACAGAAGGGAAAAAATTTTTTGAAGGAAGAAAAGTTGTCAGAGATATTTTTTTTGTTTGTTGCATTTTTTTTTTTTTTTTTCCCTCTGTATCTCTGGGTGCTGGGGAGGATCTTTTCTCCCAATGGAGTTTGCACAGTTGTCTGGCCGTGTGGATCAGCTTGCCACTGAGGTTCAGAGTATTGCTGCATATCTTGCTAGGTTGCCTGTTGTGGAACCTAGGATCCCCATGCCAGATTTGTTTTTAGGGGATCGAGCTAAGTTTCAGAATTTCAAAAATAATTGTAAATTGTTTTTTGCCTTAAAATCTAAGTCCTCAGGAAACGCAGCGCAGCAGGTTCAAATTATCATCTCTCTCCTGCGCGGCGATCCTCAGGATTGGGCTTTTTCCCTGACACCTGGGGATCCTGTTTTGAGTGATGTTGATGCATTTTTTCAGGCTTTGGGGTTATTGTACGATGAGCCTAATGTCACTGATCAAGCTGAAAAAGCCTTGTTGGCATTAAATCAGGGGCTTGATGACGCTGAGTTATACTGTCAGAGATTCCGTAGGTGGGCAGTCCTGACCAAATGGAATGATGACGCTTTGGCGGCCCTTTTCCGGAAGGGTCTGTCGGATAATGTAAAGGATGTTATGGTGGGATTCCCTGTCCCCTCTGGTCTCAATGATTCTATGTCATTGGCAATTCAAATTGACAGACGTTTGCGTGAGCGGAGAAGTATGCGTGGAGTGGTGTTGCCTTGTGAGCCAGCTGCTGAGCCCATGCAGTGTGATGGAGTGGTGTCTGGGGCACAGCGTCATGAGTTTCGAAAGCGCAATGGGTTATGTTTCTACTGTGGTGATGCCTCTCATGCTATTTCAGTCTGCCCTAAGCGGGGAAGACATTTTGCACGCTCAGTTGTCTTGGGTAGTGTTCAGACTAAGTTTTTATTAACTGTCACTCTGATATGCTCTCTGTCCTCATTTTCTGCTCAGGCTTTCGTTGATTCTGGAGCAGCTATTAACCTGATGGATTATGATTTTGCTAAGCGTTGTGGGTTTTCCTTGATACCCCTACAGAAGTCTATTCCTTTACTGGGGATCGATTCTACCCCTTTGGCTGAGAATAAACCCAGTTTTCTACTCAGGTGATAATGAGGGTTGAACCTGATCACCAGGAGTGCTGCAAATTTTTGGTTCTATATAATCTGCATGACATTATAGTGCTGGGTTTCCCTTGGTTACAGTCTCATAATCCTGTTTTGGATTGGAAATCTGTGTCTGTAACCAGTTGGGGCTGCCAATGTGTTAGTGCCAACACTCCTGTTTTTTCTGCCTCCCCCCAGGCTGAGGATGTTCCTGACTTTTTGTTTGATTTTTCTGATGTGTTTAGCGAAAGTAAATCTGCATCCTTACCTCCCCATAGGAGCTATGACTGCGCTATTGAATTAGTGCCGGGTAGTAAATTCCTAAGGGTCGCCTTTTTAACTTGTCTGTACCTGAACATGACGCTATGCGGTCTTATATCAAGGAATCATTGGAGAAGGGTCATATCAGACCATCCTCTTCACCCTTAGGTGCCGGTTTTTTCTTTGTGGCCAAAAAAGATGGTTCATTAAGGCCGTGTATTGATTATCGTCTCTTGAACAATATTACTGTGAAATATCAATACCCGTTACCCTTGACTTCTGACCTGTTTTCCAGGGTGAAAAACGCTACTTGGTTTACTAAGCTTGACCTCAGGGGGGCGTATAACCTTATTCGCATTAAGCACGGGGATGAATGGAAGACGGCATTTAACACCCCTGAAGGGCATTTTGAGTACCTTGTGATGCCCTTTGGGCTCACTAATGCTCCTTCCGTCTTCCAGTCCTTCATGAATGACATTTTCAGGGATTTTGTGGACAAGTTTCTGATTGTTTATTTGGATGATATCTTGATTTTTTCTAATGACTGGGACTCTCATGTGAAACATGTTCGAACTGTATTCCAGATTTTGAGAGAGAATGCTCTGTATGTGAAGGGATCAAAGTGTCTTTTTGGCGTACAGAAGATCTCATTTCTGGGATTCATTTTGTCCCCATCTGTTATTGAAATGGACCCGGTCAAGGTTCAGGCCATCTGTGATTGGGTCCAACCTACTTCATTAAAGGCTCTTCAGAGATTTTTGGGTTTTGCCAATTTTTATCGTAAATTTATTGGTAATTTCTCTGTTATTGTTAAACCATTAACTGATTTGACCAGAAAGGGGGTTCTGATGTGGTGAATTGGCCTCCTGAGGCAGTCTCTGCGTTTCAGGAACTTAAGCAGAGATTCACTTCTGCTCCTGTTCTACGGCAGCCTGATGTTTCTCTGCCATTTCAGGTGGAGGTTGATGCCTCTGAAACTGGGGCAGGTGCCGTTTTGTCCCAAAAAGATCCAGAGACCTCTAAAAGTAACCCTTGTGCCTTTTTCTCTCGAAAATTTTCTCCTACTGAACGTAATTATGACGTGGGTAATCGGGAGTTATTGGCCATGAAGTGGGCTTTTGAAGAGTGGAGACATTGGCTGGAGGGAGCCAAACATCAGGTGGTGGTCCTTACGGACCATAAGAATCTGGTCTATCTGGAATCTGCCAAGCGACTCAATCCTAGACAGGCCAGGTGGGCCTTGTTTTTCACACGTTTTAATTTTGTGGTTTCCTTTCTTCCTGGCACTAAGAATGTTAAGGCGGATGCCCTCTCGAGGAGTTTCCTTGCGGACTCTCCTGAGCTATCTGATCCCTCTGTTATTTTGAAGGAGGGTGTAGTTCTTTCCGCCATCTCGCCCAATTTGAGACTTGCTCTGGAGGGGTGTCAGGAGGATAGGCCCGAGCGCTGCCCTGTTGGAAAATTGTTTGTCCCGGACCAATGGAAAAAGAGTGTGATGTCTGAGATTCATTGTTCCGCATTGGCTGGGCATCCCGGAATTTTTGGTACCAGAGACTTGGTTAGTCGGTCCTTTTGGTGGCCTACCTTGTCTCGCGATGTCAGGGAATTTGTGCAGTCCTGCGGGACTTGCTCTCGCTCCAAGCCTTGCTCTCGCTCTAGTGGTTTGTTGATGCCATTGCCTGTGCCCAAGAGACCATGGACCATATCTCTATGGATTTCATTTCCGATCTTCCTGTTTCTCAGAGAATGACCACCATCTGGGTAATTTGTGATAGGTTTTCCAAAATGATACATCTTGTGCCATTACCTAAGTTGCCTTCCTCCTCTGAATTGGTGCCGTTGTTCCTTCAGCACGTGGTTCGTTTACACGGCATTCCTGAGAACATTGTGTCTGACAGAGGAGTCCAGTTTGTTTCCAGATTTTGGAGGACTTTTTGTTCTAAACTGGGTGTTCAATTGTCTTTCTCCTCGGCATTTCATCCTCAGACCAATGGTCAAACTGAGAGAACAAACCAGACATTGGAGACTTATCTAAGATGCTTTGTGTCTGCTGATCAGGATGACTGGGTCTCTTTTTTGCCTTTGGCTGAGTTTGCTCTTAATAATAGGGCTAGCTCTGCCACTTTGATGTCTCCGTTTTTCTGTAATTCTGGGTTTCACCCTCGATTTTCTTCAGGACAGACGGAGGCTTCTGTCTGTCCAGGTGTTGACTCTGTTGTTGAGCGTATGCAGCAGATTTGGGACCAGGTAGTGGAGAGGTTGTCCTTCTCTCAGGAGAAGGCCCAGCGGTTTGCTAACCGGCATAGGACTGATGGTCCTCGGTTTAGAGTGGGGGACTTGGTCTGGTTGTCCTCAAAGAATATTCCTATGAGAGTAGCATCTCCTAAATTTAAGCCTAGGTTCATTGGACCTTATAAGATCATGGAGATTATTAATCCTGTTTCTTTTCGTTTGCTTCTTCCAGGGACATTTAAGATCCATAACGTGTTCCACAAGTCCTTGTTGAAGAGGTTTGTTGAGCCAGTGGTTCCTGCTGCTGTGCCTCCTGACCCTGTTTTGGTTGAGGGCAATCTGGAGTATGTGGTTGAGAAAATATTGGATTCTCGTTTTTCTAGACGAAGACTCCAGTATTTGGTTAAATGGAGAGGTTATGGTCAGGAAGATAATTCTTGGGTGTTTGCTTCGGACATCCATGCTAGGAGACTTATCCGTGCGTATCATAGAACTCATCCTGACCGACCTGGTTGCTCAAATGAGGGTTCGGTGACCCCTCCTCAAGGGGGGGGTACTGTTGTGAATGGGTTTGAGATGAGTTCTGAGCAGGGGCTCCCTCTGGTGGTTACAAGCGGTACTAGTGAGGATTGTGAAGACTGGGAATCAGGTGTTACTGATTGGTCTTATTTAAGGGAATCATTTTCCCATCAGGGTTGCCGGTGATCAATTGTTCTGGTCTGAATCCTTCTTTCCAGTTTCCCTTGTAGCCTGCTGTGTCATGTCTGCATCTCCTGCTATCAGATAAGACAATTTCTTATTTTGTGTTTTTGCTATATTTTTGCATTTTGTCCTGCACTTCTGTGGGGGCCTTCTGGGTCCCCTCCGGGGGCTTTTGCCCTCTCAGTTTAGTCCAGCCACTGTGTTTTGTACTTTTGCTTTTTCCAGTTTTTTCAGTGGCTGCTGTTTTTGTTACACCAGAGAACTAATTTAGGTGGTAGAGGTCGTGTGATCTCAGGTGATTTTGAAATTAGTAGAGTTGGTGTTTTTTCAGGGTTTTCTGGGATTGCAGTAAGTACCCTTCCTGTCCTTTTCTATTTAGATAGTTTGGGCCCCAGCGTTTGCTCATACTATTTTCTTTCTGTGTCAGTATTTCCTCTTCTCTAACCGCCATTACATGTTTGGGGGCTTTCTATTATCTTTGGGGTTCTGCTCCGGGGCAGATAGCTTTCCTATTTCTATCTTTAGGTGTAGTTAGTTTCTCAGGCTGTGACGAGGCGTCTAGGACCAACGTAGGAACGCTCCACGGCTGCCTCTAGTTGCGGTGGTTAGTCAGGGTACTGCAATCTCATAGATTCCAACTGCTCTGGTGTATTTCCTTTTTTGCCTGCACTCCTCAGCTACCGTAACATAACACATATGGCACCAAAATAATGTACCTTGTCCTGGCCCTGGCTGTGAGTGACAGCTCAGCTTCCTATGGATAGCAAGGGTGTGTCGTGTGGTCAGTTTTCAGTTTGAGATTCCTGCAGGTGTTTTCCGTCCCAGATAATTACCGGGCTATTTAGCTGACTGACAATGTCAGATCATTGACAATTGTAGTTTCAAGCTCAGTGGTGTGTTGACATTGTGCTCAGTAGAGATGAGCAACTTTGCCTACGGGAGGGTCGAGTCAGGTTTCGGACCACCCGACTTTTACAAAAGTCGAGTCGAACGAAATCGGCCGACTATCGGAAAAGTCGAAGGTCCGACTGAAACACAAAACCCAATGCAAGTCAATGGGGAAGCAAAGTCGTCAGGGAGTGGAGGACAGTAAACACACCTACAGTGCCTATTTCAATGCCAATGACATCAATTCTTATTACTTAAGCTTGGCAACCTTAATTTACTTTATAATAATAGTAACGCATTGAAAACTGGGGGCTATTTGGCTAAAGTTGTGGGGGGGAGGCAGGGCTGGCTCCAGGTTTTCATGGGCCCCGGGCCAAAGAGTGTCAGTAGGCCCCTGTAACACACAATTCATGATGCTCCGATATGGAAGAGAAATATATGTATAGCACAATGCCAAATACTTCACTTCTTACATTACATGACTGATATCTATTTTAAATTCTACAATAGCTCAAAAACCGGACAGTATATTCCTCCATACAGTATTATGGCCATCACATAGTGCGCCATACAGAATAATGAGCCCCATATATTGCTCCATACAGAATAATTGGTCCAATATAATGTTCCATACAGTATATGATGAGCTCCACATAATGCTACAGTATATGATGGTCCCCATATAATGTGTCATACAGTATAGGACGCTCCCCTTAGAGTATAATGAGCCCCACATATTGCTCCATACAGTATAATAAGTCGCATATAAAGCTCCATAGAGTATATGATGGGCCCCATATATTGCTCCATACAGAATGGGCTCCATACAGAATAGGCCCTATATGTGCTCCATATGATGATCCATACCCTATCTGATGCCCCATAAATAATGAACCCCATATGATGCTCCAGTATATGATGGGCCCGATGGATGATGCTCCAGTGTATGATGGGCCTATATAATGCTCCATATATAATGGGCCCCATTTATAATGCTCCAGTGTATAATGGGCCCCATATATGATGCTCCAGTGTATGATGGGCCCCATTTATAATGCTCCAGTGTATGATGGGCCCCATGGATGATTCTCCAGTGTATGATGGACCTATATAATGCTCCATATATAATGGGCCCTAATTATAATGCTCCAGTGTATAATGGGCCCCGTATATGATGCTCCAGTGTATGATGGGCCCCATTTATAATGCTCCAGTGTATGATGTGCCCCATGGATGAAGCTCCAATGTATGATGGGCCTATATAATGCTCCATATGTAATGGGCCCCATTTATAATGCTCCAGTGTATAATGGGCCCGTATATGATGCTCCAGTGTATGATGGGCCCCATTTATAATGCTCCATATATAATGGGCCCCATTTATAATGCTCCAGTGTATAATGGGCTCAGTATATGATGCTCCAGTGTATGATGGGCCCCATTTATAATGCTCCAGTGTATAATGGGCCTCGTATATGATGCTCTAGTGTATGATGGGCCCCATTTATAATACTCCAGTGCATAATGGGCCCTATCTATGATGCTCAAGTGTATGATGGGCCCCATATGTAATTCTCCAGGTTATATCGATCCCCATATATTGCTCCAAACATTAAAAAAAAATGAAATACCTCTCCTCGCAGGGCACTGCTCTACTCTGGACTCCTCAGCGTCACCATCTTCCAGCTCTCTGCACTTGGACTGTTCAGGCAGAGGGCGTACAGACGTGACGTCATCGCGCTCTCTGACCTCAATGTCACTGTCAGGTAACGTGGAAGACATCACAGCAGTGGAGCAGGGAGAGGTAAGTATTGCAAGTGCTGGGACCCTGAGCAAGCAGGGGGGGCCCACTCGTGGGCGACGGCACTGGCACAGGGCCCCTCATAGTACACCGGTGTGTCTGACTGCGAGTGGGAAACCCCACCGTCAGAGACACCGGCGTACTATGAGGGGCCCTGTGCCAGTGCTGTCACCCACGAGTGGGCCCCCCTACCTGCTCAGGGCACCGACACTTGCCCGGGTGCGCAAGGTGCTGACGCCGGCCCTGGAGGGGGGAACCCAGTTAGGGAGGTGGAAAAAACCGGCATGTGTTGAGGTGTAGGCTGGACATTCAGCAGCTGCAAATGGAGGAATTGGAGAAGTCGGAGAAAGAGGAGGACAAATCGAGCCATTTTGCTGGTAACCTATGTGTCATCAGGGGAAGGTGGTACAAAATCCTTTGAAACCAAGGCATGGCTCATTTTAATGAAGGTGAGATCACCAACATTTTGGGTCGACAGTCAGGTCCTTCTTTCTGTCAGGATTGATCCAGCAGCACTGAAAACTCTCTCTGATAGCACACTACCAGCAGGGCAAGCGAGCTCCTGTAAGGCATATTGTGCCAATTCAGGCCAGGTGTCCAGTTTACAGGCCCAGTAGTCAAAAGGGAATGAACTGTGTGAGAGAACATCGATAGGGGAGGAGAGGTAATTTTGAACCATAGTTGACAATTGCTGTCTCCTGTCTGTTGCAATCGATTCAGCATTACCAGTCGTGTGAGCGGTACTCGAGAAATCAGTCCACAACATGGTCATGAAACTCTTGTCTCCAACGCCACTTCGGCTGTGTGCACCACGAACACCTCTTCCATGTTGCCCAGTACGGCTCGTGGTAGAACCTGCACCGCTGCTGTGTGCTGGGAATGCCTCTAACAATCGGTTTACCAGAGTTGCTTGTTTGTTCGCCAATATTAGCTCTAGGTTCTCCTGTGGCATGATGTTCTGTAATTTGCCTTTATAGCGTGGATTGAGGATGCTGGCCAACCAGTAGTCGTCATTCTTAATAATTTTGGCAATGCGGGGGTCCTTTTTTAGGATCCACAAGACATAATCACACATGTGGGCCAATGTTCCAGGTGTCAATGATGCACTGCCAGTGGTGGGTGGGAGGAGCGCTTTCTGCCAAATCCACATCCCTCCAGTCACTCACAAACCCTGTACCTGACCTAGGCAAGCCAACATTTTCTCTTGCCCCTGAGAAGCATCCTCCTTCCCAAAATAATCATCCCCTCATCCTCCTCTTCCTCTTCTTCCTCACCTCGTTCAGGACAGTTCACTGAGCAGACAATGACTGACTGTCATCAAGGCTTCCCTCCTCTTCCTCCTCTGCTGCAGACACCTGATCCTTAATGTGCGTCAAAGTTTGCATGAACAGACGCATAAGTGGGATGCTCATGCTTATGATGGCGTCGTCTGCGCTTACCAGCCATGTGCATTCCTCAAAACACTGAAGGACTTTACAGAGGTCTTTCAGCTTTGACCACTGCACACCCGACAACTCCATGTCCGCCCTCAAACTGCTTGCCCGTGTATCCTCCCACAAATGCATTACAGCCTGCCTCTGTTCGCACAGCCTCTCAACAATGTGCATGGTGGAGTTCCACTTTGTTGCAACGTCTATGAGTAAGCGGTGCTTGGGGAGGTGGAGTAATCACTGCAGCCTCTGCATACGACTGGAATCTACAGGCGAGTGACGGATGTGCGAGCACAGTCTTCGCACCTTATGAAGCAGGGCTGTTAACTCCGGATAATTATTTATGAAGCACTGCACCACCAGGTTCAAGGTGTGAGCCAGGCAAGGTATGTGTCTGAGTTTTGCCAGGGCTATGGCCGCCACAAAATTACTGCCGTTATCACTGACTACCTTGCCTGGCTCAAGATGTAGACTGTCCAGCCATGACTCAGTTTCTCACTGCAAGTAGTCACCAGTACCTCAACGGTGTGTCTGTTGTCGCCCAAAGACATCATCTTTAAAATAGCCTGCTGATGCTTACCACTAGCTGTTCAATAGTGGGACACCTCATGTGCAGCACTGGCAGCAGCGGATGGAGTGCTCGTGCGACTGCGCTCTGTCAACGAGCTTTCGCTTCTGGAGGAGGAGGAGGGTTGAACGCCTACAGCCAACTGTTGCCTATACCGTGGGCTAGCAGCACTGTCCCACCGTGCTGTCCCCTGTGGACCCTGCATCCACCACATTAACCCAATGCGCAGTGATGGACACGTAACGGCCCTGGCCATGCCTACTGGCCCATGCATCTGTTGTGAGGTGCACCTTTCCACTCACTGATTGTTTGAGTGCATGGACAATGTGGTCTTTCACATGCAGGTGGAGAGCAGGGATGGCTTTTCTAGAAAAGAAGTGCCTACTGGGTAGGTCATAGCGTGGGACAGCGTAAGCCCTGAGCTCTCGGAACGCTGAGCTTTCAACCAAACAATAGGCCATCATCTCTAATGAGATCAGTTTGCAATGTAGGCGTTCAAAGCCAGTGTACACGGATGAGAGGATGAGTACTCTTGTTCTACACAGAGTGTCTGCTAGGGTGAGCTGGACTTGAGAGCTGCATTGGGGAACTAGCGGTGGACATGACGGACTGAGAGGGGGTTGGTGATGGTGATGGTGGTGATGATGGCCTAGATTCAGTCTTTCGTTGCAAAAACATTGTGATTCCCCTGACTGCTTTGGCCTTGGGACAACACCTCAACATTTCTTGCTGGTGGTGTGCTAACCTGTGGGCTTACAGTGGGGAAGTGATGTAGCGTTGCTGGCTATCTTCAGTCGGAGCAGGTGCACATGTGCTACCTGAGGTTTTGATTCCGTCCACGCTTGAAAGTGCATGGTGTTTAAATGTCTTAGCATGCAACTGGTATTCAAATTTCGGAGATTTTTACCTCGGCTAAAGGTCCTTCCGCACTTCTTACAGATAACCTTTGCCTCATCAATAGGATTTTGGTAAAAAAAAGTGCCACACTGCACTCTTCCTACTATGGGATAAATTTTCAGGGCTTGCACGCTGTGCTAATTTGACCGTCTGGCCAAGCTATCCTGTAACTTTTTTGTTTTTTTAACACGTTTTTGGACTGTGATGGGGCTGCCAGATAACCGCTGCTGCAATGTCGATGCCTGCTGCGGATCCTTCTCCTCTTCTGAGCTATTGCCAGCTGCACCCTCTTCCCCAATGGATGCCAATCCGGGTCAACAACAGGGTCATCCATCACCTCCTCTTCAATTTCATCTGCGGGAAGGGGCACCTGAGTTTTCATCACTTTTGGTGGGGGTGAAGGACGCAAGGAAAGGTATTGTTCATGACCAGGAGCCTGCATTTTTGAAACTTCAGAAGAGGAGGCGATAGAGCTGGAGGCTGTTTCGGCAATGTAAGCCAAAACCTGTTCCTAATGCTCCGGCTTTAAAAGCAATTTACCTACTCCCAGAAAAGAGAGCCTTCCAGGGCTTCTGGAGCCAGACTGTTGTGAATGGGCTTGAGATGAGTTCTGAGCAGAGGCTCCCTCTGGTGTTACTAGCGGTACTGGACTGTCCAGTGAAGATTGTGAGGATTGGGAATCAGGTTGTACTGAACTGGTCTTATATAAGGGAGTCGCCTTCCCATCAGGGTTGCCGGTGATCAATTGTTCTGGTCTCAATCCTTGATTCCTGTTTCCTTTGTAGCCTGCTGTGTCGTGTCTGCATCTCCTGCTTACAGATAAGACTTTTCCTTCTTTTTGTTTTTGTGCTTGATTTTTTGCATTTTGTCCTGCACTTCTGTGGGGGCCTTCAGGGTCCCTCTGGGGGCTTTTGCCCTCTCAGTTTAGTTCAGCCACTGATGTTGTACATTTGCTTTTCCAGTTTTTTCAGTGGCTGCTGTTTTGATTTTGTTTACACCAGAGAATAATTTAGGTGGTAGAGGTCGTGTGATCTCAGGTGTTTTTGAAATTAGTAGAGTTGGTGCTTTTCAGGGTTTTTTGGGATTGCAGTAAGTACCCTTCCTATCCTTTTTTATTTAGGTTAGTTTGGGGCCCCAACGTTTGCTCATACTATTTTCTGTCTTGTGTCATATTTCTTCTTGTCTAACCGCCATTACATGTTTGGGGGGCTTTCTGTTATCTTTGGGGTTCTGCTCCGGGGCAGATAGCTTTCTCTTTCTATCTTTAGGTGTAGTTTTTCTCAGGCTGTGACGAGGCGTCTAGGACCAACTGGAACGCTCCATGGCTGCCTCTAGTTGTGGTGGTTAGTCAGGGTACAGCAATTCATAGATTCCAACTGCTCTGGTGTATTGCCTTTTTTACTTGCACTCCTCAGTTACCGAAACATAACACCAGACGATGACGCAGGCTCAACACCTCCTGCTTTAGATGCTATTGTGCTTTGGCACTACCACAGATGCACCACCACCACCATCAAAACCAGTTGGCCCCCACGCCCACGTCCGCAGTCCTCTTCCACCATACTTCCTCATGTTTGGGAAAAAGTACCAAAAATAGCAGCAGATATTTGGTAATGTATCAGAAGCATCAGCTGTATACAGCGTTGGAGTAATTTTATATCTCCGTATATATTTCCGTAGTAACACACAGACGCTACACAGGCTCAGTATGGATTAGAAACCCGAATATAAAAAGCAAAAAAGGGTACTGTACAGTATGAGAAGCGTACTGCTATATACAATATTGGGGTAATTTTAAATCTCCCCTATATATTTCCAGAGTCACACATAGACGCTCACAGGCTCAGTATGGATTAGACCAGAATGTAAAAAGCAGAAAAAGGGTACTGTATGAGAAGCGTACAGCTATATACAGTGTTGGGGTAATTTTAAATCTCCGTATATATTTCCGGAGTAACTCACAGACGCTCACAAGGCTCAGTATGGATTAGACCAGAATATAAAAAGCAAAAAAGGGTACTGTATCACAAGTTACCAGGTGTATATAGTAATAGGGAAAAAA
>JARQOD010003352.1:0-65929 GCA_033576555.1 Oophaga sylvatica | reverse complement strand
ATATGTACTATGTGTAATGAGCAAGTTGTTACCTGTCCCAAGTCTTTGTTCAGGATTTTTTATCAGCAGGTCAGTGATGAGGCGCCGAGCAAGAAAGGGAGGTTTGATAATATGATCCCAATTTAGGTGTGCTGTTATATAGAAAATTACAGAAAATAAAACATCTTTATTACACTGTAAGATAAAGCAAAGGAAATAAGTAAACCAGTGTAATCAATCAAAGCAATGATTGGATTATTCCTCTTACCAGAGATAACTTCTTTAACAGTCTCAGCTGGGTATCTCCCATGAAATGGTAAAAATCCCCTAAGAAATTCATGTAGTATGATCCCCATTGACCACCAGTCAACAGGTCTTCCATAGCCTTTTCTCAGGAAGACCTCTGGGGCTATATATTCTGGGGTGCCACAGACCTGGAAACCATTAGAAAATGAGATTGATGATACCATTATTATGACAAGTTCTCACCATAAAAACACAATGACAGAAGATAAAATATCAGCGGAAAAGATCTCTAGAAATGAAGAATTCAGAGAAGAAACAACAGTGTGATGAGATTAGTAAAGAACAAGCTGCGTTTCTGTAAGTGATGCTGACCTCTTGGTCCCGGAACTCTCTGCTGATGTCCTCTGCTGATTGCTTGTAGATGTTGTTTTTGGTATCATGACACCAACTTTTGAAATCCCAAAATCGGCAACTTTAATGTGTCCAGCAGATGTTATCAGGAGGCTGTGAAAGAAAAGATGGTTTTAACCTTGCAGACTCTATGATGATAATATATTATACTACAGGGGGCACTTACTTCTCTAGCTTCAGGTCTCTGTGCACCACCCCATAGCTGTGCAGGTATTCTACAGCAAGAACCGCTTCTGCAAAGTACAAGCGGGCCAAGGGGACAGGTAAAAGACCCCTTCTCTTTAATAGGGTGTAACAGTCTCCACCTGTAGAAAAAAGAAATATGACCGGTGAGGGGTTTATAAAGCAGATCACCATGATGTATAATGAGAAGTGAGCAGAGATATTTGGCAGGAAAGACCATATACAGATATAATGAATAGTGCACATAATATTAGACTAAAGTAGTGGTGAAATGTGGTCAGTGATATCACATCTTGTCTACAGCTGACGTTACTATCTATCTACCCATCTATTGAAGCCCCTTAGTGTTCTCACCAGCATTATACTTTTTATGGCCATTTCAAAGTATGATGCCCTCAAAAGTGCCCCCACCCAAACACACTAAGTATGGTTTCCCCCAGTGAATCTTGCTCCCTACAGTATCACCCCACATATACGGTGTCAGTATGATGTCCCCACTCAGTATGATGGCGCCCACAGTCCCTATACTCAGTGTAATGTCCCAAACAGACTCTCACACAATATAATGGCCTCCACATGTCTTCACTTAGTATAAAGGCCCCCACAGCACCTCACACATAATTTGGACCCTAACACAGAATGAGGACCCCCACAGCACACCACTCAGTATGAAGACCCCATTCTGTACAGGGGCATTCACAGTCAACCAGTCAATATGGGGGTATTAGCAGGCTCCCATTGCCTCACACACTATGTCTAGTACTATGCCCCCCACAGCCACCCAATCAGTATTATGGCCCCTACAAATGCTGACATTAAAAAAGCACTATTCACTTCGCCCCATTGCCACGGCGTGCTGCTCTGGTTAGTACAGTGTGAGTACTGAGACTCCACACTACAGGCGTGATGCTGTGACTACTTTGCCCCTGCAGTGTACGGAGTCTCAGACCACAGTCTCACAACCACGGGCTGAATGGTGGATCGGGAGCTTTCGGCTTCCTGATGCGCCATTTTAATCAGCTGCATTCACATTCTGAGGATGCGGCTATGCTGAAATTGTGATGATAGGAGTGATGTGGCCCAATGTCAAGTGATGCTGGGCCCCCTAGAACTCATGGGCCCCATAGTACCCCTGCTCACAGATCAATGACTTTCTGGGCATGTAGGCAATATATAACCTATAGTAAATGCTCTGTGGTGATGTAACCAATCACCTGGACTAATCCTAATTATATGATAAGATGTCAGCAGACATAGACTGACTATAATATAATGCACATGTCCTACCTTCCACATACTCCATGACCATACAGAGGTGAGATTTAGATGGAAAGGAGCAGAGCATGGAGACCACAAAGGGACAATCAGAGAATGTTAAGATGTCCCTTTCCAGGAAAGCCGATTCCACCCTTTTTGGAGTATTCAGGTTCCGCTTCGCCATTTTCTTCATTGCAAAGCTCTGATTTAAGTCTTTATGGCGCACTACTTGGATGTACCTGGAGAAAAGGACAATCCATGGTAAATAATCAATCCTTATTAACAGTCCATTTATAGAAGTCATTATATGATCTTCTGGACTAATTTCTTGAAGTCCGTTCGTCACTGGAGATACATTCTAGAAACTAATAATATAGCACTGCATAGATCAACTATGGAGATCTGCACAATGCCATGGCTGCCGGAGCCCTCACACAAGTCATATTAGAGAGGAGAGAATCTTCTTGGGCAGATTCGCTATAATTGACCAGAAGATCCGATTCTGTCCAAGTAAAATTTAGTCCAAATTGAAATTTCTCCAATTGCTGTAAGAAGTTTATTCGGCTCCTCTCAGACACTAAGGCCGGGGTCACACTCGCGAGTGCAATGCGAGAAACTCGCCTCAATACCCGGCACTCAGGAGCGGAGTGTGCGGCTGCATGTTTTTCTATGCAGCTGAACGCTCCGGTCCGAGTGCCGGCGGCAGTGCCGGGTATTGAGGCGAGAGACTCGAGCGCGTTTCTCACATTGCACTCGCATGTGTGACCCCGGCCTAAGGCATAATAAATGGAAGGGATGGAAATAGTTAAATAATATTGGAAGACATTCTACCCACCTGTCCGAGGCTCCCATCTGTCCATCCCTGCAGTTCTCCATCCTCCGTGCCAGTCTTTGGTTGCTCTGGCGCCCCCTTCTGGTGCTGAGGCCAGTGATTGGACTCACGTGGTCATGGTGGAGGGTGTGGGTGCAGATGTCATTGACGTCAATATCGTGTCAATCTTCACGTGACCATGTGCAGCCAATCACTCTTATCAGCTACATAATGGAACCCCAAAAAAACAAAGTCCGCTGAGGAGGAAGCTCTGGTGGAGGCGGCAGCATAAGAACAGATGGGGCCTCGGACAAGTGAGTGTAATATAATATATTAATCCCTTTCCTTAAGGGTTTGTGCCCATATTAAGTATTTGCAGCAGAAATGCTTACCCCATATCTGCATTTCTAAGCAGGAAAAACGATGTGTCAAATAGGCGCACGCATTTTTGTTGCGTTTTTGATACACTTTTTACCTGCGTTTTTGTTGCAGATTTTCCCCCCACTCATTATTATGTGTGAAATCTGCAGAAAAAATGCTGAAAGAATTGACATGCTGCAGATTTAAATGGAAAGATAAGCATCGTGTGCATGAGACTTCAGGGAAATCATTCACTTTTCTGGCATCATGAAATCCCTCAGGTTTTGTAACTAATCTGAGCAGAAAAAAAACAAAAAAAAAATGCGACAAGTCTGCAGTGTGTGCACAGGTCCTTACAGTGTAACCTGTGATAGGTCAGTATGCTCCACTGTGTATAAATGAGCTGAATAGTGAGGACTAGATGTGAACAGTGATGTGGACTCAGATCATTTCCCTATGAGAACGCTGAATGGCAGAGCACAGAGGCAGAAGTGTTGTCATAGGGAGCCCTGAGCAATGTGGATCATACCCTACAGAAATCTTACCCAAAACCTCCAGCGCCGATCAGTTCGGATGTTTTGAAGTCTCTTATATGCGGCTTTCTCGCTGGGATCAATGATTCGATCGCTCCCTATAAAAAAATAAGAAATGATATTCAGATAAAAAAGCTCCAGATACAAAACCTTCTCCCTCCAGTATTATGTCCCAGCTGATTTACAGCGATTGAATGTACAAGCAGAACGCTCCGCAGACACGGATCTCATTTAACCCCTTAGGAACAGGGGTATTTCCGGTGTTTGCTCCCTTCTTCCCAGAGCCATAACTTTGTTATTTTTCGGTCAATATGGCCAAGTGAGGGCTTGTTTTTTTGTGGTACGAGTTTTTTGTTTGAATGACACCATTGCTTTTAATATATCCTTTACTGAAAAGAGGGATAACAATTCTAAGTGTGGTGAAATTGCAAAAAAGTACAATTCCACAATTGAGTTTTTTTTTTTTTTTTTACCACACTCACTAAATGCTAAAACTGAGCTGCCATTATGATTCTCCAGGTCATTACAAGTTCACAGATACCAAACATGTCTAGGGTCTTTTTTATTTAAGTGGTGAAAAAAAATCCAAAGTTTGTCAAATATCATTTTTGTTTTCTGTGTGCTCTACCATACTTGGGCTCTATGCAGCTATGTCTGTATTCCATTTAGTTTCTGCACATTGTCACTTTTTGCTCTTTTTATACTAATATTTACTATTATTTATTAATAGTGCGGCTCTTTATTATTGTGTGATTCCTGTATATTCTACCATATGTGGGCACCAGGCAGCTGTGTCTGTTTCTCATCTAATTTGTGCACGTTGTCACTTTTTGCTCTTTTTATAAAAATATACCGTATATACTCGTGTATAAGCCGAGATTTTCAGCACCTTTTTTTGTGCTGAAAATGCCCCCTCGGCTTATACACGAGTCATAGGGCAGAAACCAGCAGGGGAGGGGATGCGGCGGCAGGAGCCGATGGCCGGGATATCATACTCTCCCTCCCCGTGCCATCGCTGAACGTCCCGCCGGCAATCCTGCGTTCTCCCCGGCTTCCTGCAGCTCTCCAGCGCTGAGCGGTGACGTAATACCCGCTCATTAAGGTCATGTAATATGGACGCGACGCCACTCCCATGGGCGTGGCCTCCATATTCATGGCCTTAATGAGCGGTATTACGTCACCGCTCAGCGCTGGAGAGCTGCAGGAAGCCGGGGAGAACGCAGTATTGCCGGCGGGAAGTTCAGAGATGGCACGGGGAGGGTGAGTATGATGGAGGAGGATGGGGGGAGCATGGAGGAGGACAAGGAGCATGGAGCAGAATGGGGGGAGGACGGAGAGCACGGAGTAGGACAGGGGGGAGGACGGAGAGCACGGAGCAGGACAGGGGGGAGGACGGAGAGCACGGAGCAGGACAGGGGGAGGACTGAGAGCACGGAGCAGGACAGGGGGAGGACGGAGAGCACGGAGCAGAAGGGGGGAGGACGGAGAGCACGGAGCAGGACGGGGGTGGGCACAGAGGAGAATGGGGGAGTGCAGAGCTGGATGGGGGAGCACGGAGCAGGACGGGGGAGGATGGAAAGCACGGAGCAGGACAGGATAATGGAGGAGGGGAGCACAGAGGAGAATGGGGGCGCACAGAGCTAGATGGGGGAGCACAGAGCAGGAGGGCAACTTACACACCCGGCTTATACGCGAGTCAGTAAGTTTTCCAAGTTTTTTGTGGCAAAATTAGGGGGGTCGGCTTATACACGAGTATATACGGTATTTTTGCACATAGCACATGCACTTTGTTATATAGCCACCTATTATAGTGACATCACTTTTGTGGGATGATTTATTTGATGTTTTTAGGAATCTTTTAGCTGCATATTGATTGGCACTGCTATTTATCATGGATTTATTTGGGGGATATCAGTTCTCTACTTTTTATGCCTGCCTATCTGGTAAAGATATTTTAGAATTTATTGTATTTACATTAATTATCTGCTATAGGGCCGGTAAATACAGGCACTGTGTTTTGGGTATTTTCCTCATTGCCATTGTTTATACTGCTTGCATATTAATAAAAATATTTTGTAAGTATATGCCTACTCTATCCATTTGTATGGGTACTCTTGGCTTTTATAGGTCGTTAAGGGGATAAGGGAGCCTCCATACACCGGAATCATTGCACAGTGCTGAATAATATGGTAGATCACTTATGAAAACTTAAAGGGAATTCTGTCAGCAGGTTTTTTTTATATGTCATCTAAGAGCAGCACGATCTAAGGGCTGAAATCCTGATTCCAGCGACGTATTACTACGCTGTGTGACGTTTTATTAAACTTCGTGTTTAATCACCAAGAGAATATCACTATAGGTCTAATCTTGTGCCACGTAGTCCTATTGCTCTGTGTAACCCTGCCCCCACCACAGATTAGCGGATTTCTGCTTATTCACAGTGTACTATACACAGAAAGCTGCCAATCAATGGTGTGGGCGGGCTTATATATGGCTCAGCATTCAGAGCTCTGCTAGATCTAAATCAGAAAAATGTGATTTTATCACAACTGCTCCACCCAGTAAAATAGGTGACATCGCTGGAATCAGGGTCCCTGCCCCTGCATCATGCTGCTCTCAGATGGGTAGCAAAAACCTGGTGCCGGATTCCGTTAACACGATAGGATCATCTACATTTAGAATAGAGTCGTCCCATGGTTATATGGGGGATAATACTGGACGCGTCATTCACACCCCATGATCTGGTGATATACAGACATCCCCCTCTATGATACTCACAGCCGCAGGTCTTTGGATCTCCGGGATCTCATTGATTCCATCGTCAGGAATCACCAGCACAGGTGGATCTAAAACAGTGATAAAACGATAAAGAAATAAAATGTATTAGACGATATGAATCCTACATACACAATACAGCAATATACGGGAGAAATAACGGGACGTCTGTAAATGGGGTTATTACTAATTATATGGGGATTCTAAATATGAGGAGCACATCGCCCTCACTGTACATGTGAGTGATGGGAAGGGAGAGCTGAAGCTGAGCAGCAATATGCAAATTAGCCTGGAAGTGCACTAGGGCGTGTCACTGCACTCAGAGGTCTTCTTCCACGCCCCCAGTGCATTTCCATCCAATTTGGTGTATGGCTTCTACGTTAGATTCTCCTGACTGAGATATTGGATTTCTTAAAACAAAAGGGTTCCTTTCATTAGAGGGTAATGGGCTGTACCGTCAGACCAGCACTTCACTTGTCACATGTGCTGACAGGTTCCCTGTACACGGAGTAGAGTAAATCCACCATTATCCTGTTCTCTATAATGTCTGGAGATTTCTTCTAGAAGGTCGGATGATCGGCTTACCTGTGGTCAGATCGCTGGTCAGTTCCCGCTGACTCGTATTAGGGTCAGAGGTCATTTCCGGGTGTAGATTTTGCCCATCTTCGGTGTCGCCTTCTGCTGTTTCCTAATAGTTTTAATATATAGATTTAATATGTGGAATATTTCACTAAATCACCAAATCCATAAATCAGGAAGCGCTAAACCTGCATTTACAGATGCAGCAATTGTAACTCTACAGATAATGCACCATGTTTTCTCATTTAGGTGGATTAAGATAAATTAAGATGGAAAAATCAAATGTTCAGTGTAAACGTCGACTTCTCTGCAGCGTGATCCCAGCGCCGTGTTACCTGCGCTCGGTACATCATGGGCAGATCTCGTACTTCATTCATTACAGTATTAGAGGGAATTGCTTTACACTGCAGCTCCTCTCCACAAGTCCAGATTCATATACTGTATAAGAGACTTGTACACACGACATTTCTGTAATATCGCCTATTATCTCAGCCGCTGATATCTGACTGGTTATCTGGAGAATATCAGAAAACAAGGACGTGTGATAGAGAAGAAGACGGGTCCTTACCAGGCGTTCCGATGAGCGGGCCGGACGTTCCAGTATAGACAGGATTTTTTGGGCGAGTTCCTTAATAACAGACAAATCGCCATTTTGAAATCTTGTTTCAGCCTATAAAAAAGAAAAGAAATAAAAATGAAAATCCTGAGGTGAGGAAAGTCACAACGAAGGCGGCCATTTTATGTGACGTTTGCTCCTCTGTCTGCAGATACAATGACGCCACACATGGGGATTAGTGGTGTTTTATGTTGGAGGAAATAAGAAACTTCTATCCCGCCATTATTATCTATTATTCTGGAGATTTGTGCAGAGCGTCCGCCACTTACCTGCTGTACTGATGTCCTGATGTTCTGAGGTAAATCTCTCAGATACTCTGAGGTTAGTTGATGTTCGTAGTGTTTGGTCAGGCAGTCATTTACCAGCCCCATCACCAGCCGGTGAGTGAAGCTGAGGACGCCATCGGATGGTAGAAGCGCAGTGTCAGGGCGATTTTTGGTAAAAATCTCCCATAGTGCGTCTACCTGACATTTATCCAGAAGATAGTCAGTCATAGCGAGTAAGTACAAGTGAGTACTGTCCACCAGCTATGGAACCAAAAATGGCAGCCTGTGACACTGCGTACATTCTATAAGAAGATTCTGTTCCATGATGTCATAATAGCCAACATCATGAGTGATGTCATAATAGCCAACATCATGAGTGATGTCATCATGGAATCTTGGGATAGAATCTTCATGGGCGGCTCTGTACAAATAGATGCAGCTTAGTAATTCTGAAAGTGGAAAACCATAGAATGAATTATGTCTCCATGTTATTATGGCCGTTCTATTTTCTTTCCAGCTTGAAAAAAACCAGGATAAGGGTATGTTCACATGATGCATTCTTGCAGCATGTTATTCTACCCCTAAAACTAGAGTGGTAGCAGGAAAAACGTTACGTGCAATACTCATGTTTTTGTAGCATTTTGTTTTTTCTTTCATTCAGTTGAATGGGTGAAAAACGCTGCAAAACTGAAAGAATTCACAAACTTCAGATAAAAAAAAACGGAAGAAAAAAAATGCAACGTGTGATTGAGAGTTTAGAAATCTCATTCTCTAAGCTAGTACGGTAAAGTGCAAGTTTTTTCCACAGAAGGAAATAAGTCTGAAAAAACCCTGGGGTTAGGCATTGTGAGACAGTGAAGGAATATGTGGTGAATGAGGTGTATATTTCACCTAAGTACCTTGCTGACTGGTATGAGCGAAATGTGTGGCTTTGTAAACCTGGTGGTAAAGAAAGGTCACTACACCTGCCATTCAGTACACGCTTGCAGCTCAGACCTGAATCCACTCAGGTGTTGATTAGGAAGCCAGAAGTAGGTGCTTGTGAGCACAGTCAGGGAGCTCATTCAGTCTGGACAAGGGGTCCAGACACAGAAGGTGTCTCCAAGAGTGTGGGAGCTGTCTTTAGCCCGGACACAGGGAGGTGTCCTGGCACAAGGAAGCAGTCTCTAAGAGTGTGAGCTATCTCAGTCTGGGTGCAGGAAGTACCCCGGACACAGGAGTAGTCGCAGTGAGAATCCGTGCGAATAGCGACTGAATAGGAGGTGACCTCTCTCAAGTCTGGATATTGGAGTTGCCTTCGGACATAAAGAGGAGTGTCTGTGAAACTCCATACTGGTAACATATGTGATATGTGTTGTTTTGGGCACAGACTGGTAGAGTCTGGGTCCCGGATAGAGAGGGCCATCTATCTAAGTGTAATTTAGTGGCTAGACAAGCCCAGGTTTTCTGTTTATGATTTGTTTTTATCTGTGTGCTGTGGACTTTAATAAAACTGGTTGCGGCCAGTTTTCACCAAACTGCTGTCTGAATGAACTGTTTCCGTGCCATTCTGTCTACCCAGACAGCGATCCTAGAGCTAAACCCCCCGGAAAGCTTACAATTGGCGGAGAATGCTGGGGCAGCGCAGGGCCTGGTACAGTTAGTGCTGGAGTGTGCATGCAGCACAGTGGCGAGAGACAGCATTAAAGGTGAAGTCTATTGAAATAGCAACAGAAAAAAAAAAAAGTGTGTGTCAGCAGAAACGTCTGTTTGGAGCAGTCTTGGAGAGACAGTGGCCCTGATAGGGTCTGCAGAGAGAAAATGTATGCACAGCAAAGCTGAACTTGTTGTGAAAATGACTGTGGAATGTGCAGCAGCAAAAGAAAAGTTTGTGGAGCAGTCTTAAAGAGACAGTAGCCCTAATAGACTTTGCAAAAGAAAAAAAAAAAAAAAAAGTGGTTGCACAGCAAGGCTGAATTTTCTGTGGAAAAAAAGCTGTGTAGTGTGTATGTCTTGAGTGAAGACTGCCGTTGTTGAGACAGAGAAGTCTGACAGCATGGATGACAGCATGGAGGCGCTGTTTGAACAAATGGCACAAGTTAATGTGCAACATAAAACTGCCGTGGTTGAGACAGATAAGTCCGGCAGTATGGAGGAGCTCATTGAGTACCTGGCCCAGGCCCAGCGAAGCATGGAGCAGAGCATGGAGCAGCAGCGCCTGCAGCACCAGCAGCGCATGCAGGAGGACCGGCAGCAATTCCTGCAGCAGCAGCAGGAGAATAACCGGTTATTTATTGAGCAGATGACAGCACCAAAAAAGGATTTCGGTGCCGCGTCCCGAAGTAATGTTGTGAAGGCATCGGCGTTGTCCGCTATAAAGAAGGCGGTAAGACGGTCCTTGAGAAAAATGACACCTCGTGATGATGTGGAGGTATATCTTACTAGGTTTGAGAGACTGGCAGAGAAGGAGAATCTGCCACTATCTGAATGGGCCATGGCGGTCGTACCCTATCTGATTGGGGAACCCCAAAAAGTCTGGGCTGACCTGAGCAAGCAGGACAGCGAAGACTATGCCAAGTTGAAAGCGGCGATTCTTACCCGGCTGGGTGTTACGGTTGCAGCCCGTGCCAGGGGAGTCCATGACTGGAGATACAGTTGGGAGTCTGCAGTCAGCAGGCCTGATTATGGAGTTGAAAAGGTGATAGTGGACCGCTACACCCAAGCACGTCCTCCTGAGGTACAGCCGTCTGAGAGGTCGTCACTTCGGAGTTCCCGGACGCTGAACTCTCGCGGTAAGAGCGTTCCAGCTGTTGGGGACATGGGGTATGCTGATAAGCGGGTTCAGGCCCGAGGGGACATGTGGGTGGGAGAGTGTGATGGACAGTGTTGGAGCTGGCGTGAAATTGCAGCCAACTGTCCAATAGAGGGGGAGCCTATGTGTTGTGATGATGGCAGATCCCTCTCTCTCTGCGCAGAACCTGTGTGTGTGTCCACCTCAGCCGAAGAGACTGGACCACAGGGGTCCCCGGTGGTTGTAAGTGACTGCCCAGCACAGGCCCTCTTGGACTCAGAGAGTCCAGTGACTTCCGTATGTGACAGCCTGAGTGATAGGGACTTCATCCCTGATAAGCACCTGAGTGTGGTGTACATCCATGAAGACACCAAAGTCTACCCAGAGACTGCCGTGGACTTGGTCCCCAAACTCGGGGAGGTTTCATATGAAGTGGGGGTAGTGAAGACCCTGGTGCACCCCGTTATATTGGGTAATGACTTTCCCCGGTCTAAGGATCTCTGGGGGAAAAATGTTTCTGATGGACAGTGTGATGAAGCTCCTACTGAGGGTGCGCAGTCCCGAGGGGCGGAACACAATGCTAGTGGGCCGTTAAACTTATGTGATAATGATGATGACCATGATAATATTGATAATGATAATGATGATCATGATAATGATGATGACCATGATGAGGATGCTGATATTGATAATGATGATAATGCTAATCATAATAGTGATGATACTGATGATGACCGTGATAAAGATGACATTTCTTTGCAGGTGATGTTGGGAGACGAGGATGGTGGTTCTCGGGAACCGAGTGTCCCTGACCTGCCTGGCTCCTGTGACAATTTTGGGAGTGAGCCGGTGCGAGACCCCACTCTTAAAACGGCACAGGAGAATGTAATTGTTCTGAATGAGGTTCCCCAAGAGCCTGGCTCTGAGGAAAGGTTTCCTCATGCTGCCATGAACAATAACCTATCGTATAGGGACACTGAAGTCCAGGGACAGGTTGTGAGTCAGCTCCTAGTGCCTGAACTATATAGAAGTGTAGTGCTGGGTTATCACATAGTCACATACTTGAGGGACCACCTGAGGGAAACCAGGGACCAGATGGTGAAGTTAATGTTGTGGATGACATGTTAACTAAGGTTCCAGATCAAGATGTGAATGAGAATGAATTGTATAACCCTGACAGTGAGCCGGATGTGAATGAAAATGAAGTGTCTAACCCTGGAAGTGAGCCAGATGTGGCTGAGAAAAGGGGGTCAGACAGGGATAGTGGTGGTGATAGTGAGTCATCTGATGACAATAAAGCAACCAGTGCAAGTGAGGAAGGCATGGTAGCAGAGGAGATTGAGAGTCCTGAGAGGAAGGCTGAGGCTGACCTTGCAGTCGGACGGAGGATGGCATCTGAAGATGTTGTACCGTTGGCCGGTTCCCTGGCGAAGACTAAGGTGAAAGACAGGACTCTGAAACTGAACACAGCACAAGTGGATGCTGTTGAAAATGAGAAGTTATCAATGTATGGTGTGGATCTGCATCAGGCCAAGGACTCGGAAGGTGATGCTGCAGAGGTGGAGAAAGCCATGGAAGTGGTGGACACCAGGCCAGGTGCCTCACCAGAGGCTGATGTCTCAAGTGAAGCTGTGAGGAACAAGACTGAAGATGTGGGGAATGACTCTGCCCCGGAATATGTTTCTGTTGGAGACAGCGGCGTGGACGGTGTACTGTCCGGATCCGTGGCTGCGACTCGCGAAGCTCGGGCCGGAAGTTCGGCGCCCGGTGCGCCATCGGAGTTCTCGAGCGACCCAAAGGATCTGGATAAATCCCAAGATGAGATTTTGAGACCTCGGGTTGGCCTTGGTGAGCTCAGGCGCATTTTCATGGAGTCTACACTTGAACCACGTCCCAGTGAGTGGGAGGGGCGATGTGTCGCTCCGTTGCCGCTGCAGATACACGGGAGCTCAGATGGGATGCAGAACGTGGTGGAAAAGAAGACTGATGGTAGGGCTTCTGAGCATGTCCTACCAGAAGAGCCTGAAGAAAGGGCCGAAGACGTAAAGGACGTCCAACAACTACAGGAGAAGATGCGTAGCCATGAGGATCTCCTGGAGAAAGAAGTAAGAGCTCTGAGTCTTATGCAAAGTGAGCCTGTACCAGAAGAGGATAAATTATGTGTACCGACCAAGAAAAACGATCAGCTCCCTCTACAGTGCCAATCGTTTGAACAGTGTGGCTCGGAATGGTCAGAGACCATGACAGAGGCGCTTGGGTTCTGTGAGGTAGAATTTATGAATCAACTGATATTTAAGAAAGTAGATGTGCTAAAGAAAGTTCAGGGGGAATTAGAGAAAACCCCTATACCTCCTGTGACAGTTGGTGACACAGGGTCAGTGCCCCAAAAACAGGAGGTACGAAAGTTTCTGAGGAAGAATCAGCAGAGCTGTTCTGACGTGCCTGGTCGTACTTATCTGGTGAGCCACTATACCGAGACTGAGGCTGGCACTAAAGTCAAGATGAAACCGTGCAGGATACCCGAGGCCCGCAGAGAGTATAGGCCTGGGAGGGTACAGGGTAGTGCGGATGCTTCAGATGAAGAGAAAACTGATGTTGGCTATGACAGTGGTGAGGATGAAGCTGATGAGGGCCATGACTGGTCCAGAGTTCACTGTCTCTGTTGGATTGTTGACCAGCCCTCCGGTCTGGATGACCAGCCCTCCGGTCTGGAGAAGAGGGAGGGGATATGTGAGACAGTGAAGGAATATGTGGTGAATGAGGTGTATATTTCACCTAAGTACCTTGCTGACTGGTATGAGCGAAATGTGTGGCTTTGTAAACCTGGTGGTAAAGAAAGGTCACTACACCTGCCATTCAGTACACGCTTGCAGCTCAGACCTGAATCCACTCAGGTGTTGATTAGGAAGCCAGAAGTAGGTGCTTGTGAGCACAGTCAGGGAGCTCATTCAGTCTGGACAAGGGGTCCAGACACAGAAGGTGTCTCCAAGAGTGTGGGAGCTGTCTTTAGCCCGGACACAGGGAGGTGTCCTGGCACAAGGAAGCAGTCTCTAAGAGTGTGAGCTATCTCAGTCTGGGTGCAGGAAGTACCCCGGACACAGGAGTAGTCGCAGTGAGAATCCGTGCGAATAGCGACTGAATAGGAGGTGACCTCTCTCAAGTCTGGATATTGGAGTTGCCTTCGGACATAAAGAGGAGTGTCTGTGAAACTCCATACTGGTAACATATGTGATATGTGTTGTTTTGGGCACAGACTGGTAGAGTCTGGGTCCCGGATAGAGAGGGCCATCTATCTAAGTGTAATTTAGTGGCTAGACAAGCCCAGGTTTTCTGTTTATGATTTGTTTTTATCTGTGTGCTGTGGACTTTAATAAAACTGGTTGCGGCCAGTTTTCACCAAACTGCTGTCTGAATGAACTGTTTCCGTGCCATTCTGTCTACCCAGACAGCGATCCTAGAGCTAAACCCCCCGGAAAGCTTACAGCATATTTTCGTTTTATAAGCTGGAACTCGCAGGCTGTGTCAGTGAGACTCTGTCAGACTCATGCACTGCAGTACACAAGTACTGCAGTGTATGAGACCAGCAATCAAAGTAAAAATTATACAAGTCCCACAGTGAGACAAAATACAAAAGTGAAAAAAAAAGTAAAATAAAACGTAAAAAAAACACACAAAAAAATAATAGTATAAATGAAATCGCCAAACGGTCCAGCAGAAAAATAAGCCATAATAAGGCTTATTCGGCAAAAAAATAAAAAAGTTACAGCTCTCAGAATATGCTGATGTAAAAAACAAATTATCGCTGTAATTGTACCAACCCGGCGAACAAATTGGTCTTATCACTTTTACCACTTGGTGAACAGCGAAAAAAAATAAAAACAATAACTAAATTGTTGGTTTTTGTAAATTCTATGTCTGAAAAAATCTGAATTTAAAGCGCTAAAAAATAAGATGTACCCCAAAATGGTACTAAAAAATTAGCAACTCATCCCACACAAAATAAGTCCCCATAGAGTTCTGTTCGACAAAAAATAAAAAAGTTACAGCTCTCAGAATATGGCGACCTGAGGAATAAATCTGCCTTATCACTTTTACCGCATACAGTGAACTGTGCAAAAATAAAAATGAGAACTATTCTTGTACTGCTGTGTATTTGTTCATTCTACCTCCCAATAATTGGAATAAGGTTCGGGTCTCATTTATCCTGTGCTCTCCGCTGAGCGCTTACATTACAAATCTTAAAAAAAAGTGCAAAGAAATGGAAGATCCAAAAGGTGTATAGAAATTACCATCATTTTAATCATCTTAAGTTATTACAAGACAGAAGTCTCCCTCCGAGGCGATTAGTATTGTGCTTTTCATTACAGAAATCCCAGTATATACATAAGAAACTACTGTACAGCATCTGAGATCAGTAAATAGATATATGGAAAGGTTTTTCATTTTATTTTTTTCTGATTTAATTTACAAAAAGAAAAAAAAAACAGGCTGTAAATAAATAAAATACAATCCATGAAATAACGTTGTTCCACATCACAACTTTCTGCATATCGTATCCGCTGTACGATCGAAACCAAGCGCGAAAATAAATGGCAAGAACTATTGCAAAGTGAAGCCTGAGATAGAAGTGTGAATATTGGTCATTGGTAGAGCGCCATCACCAGACGCGTGCCGGCGATGCAGCCTCGTACACACAGGAGCCAGGCTACATTTATGGCAAGGGGAAATTAACATGTAGAGAAGGTACTGCGTAATAAGCAGGCGGCACGGAGCGCTGGGGATTCCACCCCGTACAGAAAAGTTCTTAGCTGTAGAAGTTCTTTGCCAACAATTACAACCCATTTCTCCGAACATTTTTGGCAGGGCCACAAAAATTGTTTATTGGCCGGGGAATAGGCCCGGTGGAGGGGGGAATTAAATTCTGTACCGTTCCCTTAAAAAGTAAATTTTTTTATTTCTCCAATATGGAAAGTTCTAAAACTTTGGAAATCACTTTATAATTACGGGATTTGTCTTCATTTCTGTAAAAAAAAAAAATTAATAAAAACATCCAAGTGGCTTCTGAACCTCAGCTTTTCCCCAGTCTATTCACAGAACATGCACACATGGAGTACAGATGATGGCGGTGAAAGGAACACTCACCACTTGTCATCTTCTTGGAGCAGCTTGTCCCCAAAATTCGACAAAGGGTTTGCGACAACACCTGCCGCCAAAGGTTGTTTGGTGCCGCAATACAAGTGATTGGACAAGTTGCATTGCGACCCCGAGGGGCCTGCAACGAAAGTTGCAAAAATCTGAAGAAAATTGGACTTCTTAAGAAGTTGCTTGCAGTACCCTCGAGGACGACCCCATTCACTTGTGCTGCCCCGAGATGTAGCATTGGCACTCAGCGAACATTGGCCATGGAACAAGCATCGTGGCCAAAGTTGTTATATAGTGGTAGCAACGCAAGATATAGATGCGGAGCTGACCCTTTCACTGTCATCATCTGTACTCCAAATTAATATGGTCTAGACTGGGGAGTAGCAAGGCTTTTAAAACTACTTACATGATTTTTTTTTTACAGGAATGAAGACAAATCCCCTAATAAAGTGATTGATGAAGTTTCATAAATTTCCATAATAGACAAAATTATAAAAAAAATAAAAGTTTAGTTACACTCCGAATATCAGATATATATACACTCGTGTATGTAACTGGTCACCATAACCACGCCACAGACATGACAGCCTGCAAATGTTGTTAGGTTGGTCGTTACTGATGTCTAGCCTTCCACCGATGGGCGTGTTAAGTCTATGAAGGGGATAAGCAGCTTCCGAAAAATTTTGCACATCGAAGAAGAAAAATAGGGGATTGGCCAAAAATGGTCCAATATGAACAATCCTATTTTTTTCTGAATGATTGTGCCACACAGAAATGGCCACCTAAGACCAGAGAAGGGTCTCATATAGGGACAGAGCTAGTCTAGATATTTAAATTAAAATGCCCCCCCAAAAAATTTCACGTAAATATCAAAAGTGGCAAACAAAAAAAAAAGTCCAACCGGGAGACAAGAGCAGGGTTCATTGTTATAGCAGCTGTGAAGAAACCGTGGTCCTCCAGAAAGTGCAAGTGTACATCTACAGCACAAGACGACCGAGTCCGGATCATCAAAGTTCAGTCTACGACCCGCTGGAGCTCGCCGACAGAACATGGACAATAACTTTACTGACGACCCTGGGTGCACAGCAACAAGTGAACGTATACACAGAGCATGGAAACCACATCTTTCCACAACAGAAGCCACAATTAGACATCAGATCCCCGGACAGGGACATTCCAGTGTTTAGGACTCTTCCAGTCTCGAGTATTGGGGCAGCTCTACCTGAAGGGCATTATTTTGGGAGGGTAATGTTGTCTTCTCACTGTCCTTCATCCTGGTGAAGTTGGGGAACGTGAAGACCGATTAGAGTTGGTTGATAATAGTCACCTGTCTGGGAACGTTTCAGGAGTTTGGTCACTAGCGATACGTTACCATTGGTGTCATACTTTGAAGATCTTAGAAATATTTCTGATTATGTAAAGCAAAATTTCAACTTTTCACCAAGGAGCTTCATAGTCACCCAAAGATTTACTTCCTTGAACCCTACAGGAGTTCTCCGACCGTTCTCCACTATCTTGTACGGACAAAAAAAATAGCCCTAGATTGTGCTGGATGTTAACCAGGAGAGAAGACACTATAACCGGCAGCTGACTTAGTTGCCAGTTATAGTATTTTCTTTGTGGTCAGGTTGCTCAAGCCATTTCTCCTCGCTTGTAACGTTGTCACGGCCAGCACAGGCTCCGGCTCCAGCCGAGTGGAGGACAGTGCGGACTTAATGTAAAAGCTCATGGGAATTTTTGAGCTATGAGTTTCAAGTTTCTCTCCGCTTAGGTTTGTTTTAAAATAAATAGATAATAATAATAATCTTTATTGTTATATAGTGCTAACATATTCCGCAGCGCTTTACAGTTCGCACACATTATCGTCGCTGTCCCTGAAGGGGCTCACAATCTAGATTCCCTATCTGTATGTCTTTGGAGATAAATAAATGTTCTCCAGCGTTAAGGCTAAGTGCACACGTTCAGGATTTTTCGCGGCAAAAAACGCGTAAAAAACGCATGAATTAAGCATCCTATCATTTAGAATGAATTCCGCAATTTTTGTGCACATGGTGCTTTTTTTCGCGGAAAAAGAAGCAACATGTTTATTAATTTTGCGTAATTCTAGCGTTTTTTCCCGCTATATTATTGACCTAGAAAGTTCAGGGAAAAATCGCAGTAAAAACACGCAAAATCCTTGTAAAAATGGGCAAAAAACTTGCAAAATCAGCGCAAAAAAACCCGCACGTTTTTACCGCGAAAAATGCGGATTTTTGTGTTACTCACCGTAAAATCCTTTTCTCCGAGACGCTCATTGGGGGACACAGGACTGTGGGTGTATGCTACTGCCACTAGGAGGCTGACACTAAGTAAACATAAAAAAAGGTTAGCTCCTCCTCCGCCGTATACACCTCAGCACTGGCCGCAGGCAAATCCAGTTTAGTGCAAAAAGCAGTAGGAGGCTAAAATAAATCAGAGTTAACACAGATACAGCATATCCAGAAGAAAAAACTGCTGATACAGATTAATCAGAGAATAGAGTTAACTCAAAACAAAGCCATCCGGCTATTAGGGAGGGTGCTGTGTCCCCCAATGAGCGTCTCGGAGAAAAGGATTTTACGGTGAGTAACACAAAAATCCGCATTTCTCCTTCGTCTCATTGGGGGACACAGGACTGTGGGACGTCCCAAAGCAGTCCCTTGGGTGGGAAACCGACTCCACAGTGTAATTTATAATCAAGCATTGCTTATAGGTGCGCAACCGCACCCTGAAGAATCCTTCTACCCAGACTGGCATCCGCAGAAGCCTGGGTATGGACATTATAATGCTTGGAAAAGGTATGCAGACTGGACCAGGTTGCTGCCTTACAAACCTGTTCCACCGAAGCCTGATGCCGGAGGGCCCAGGAGGCACCCACCGCTCTGGTGGAGTGAGCCTTGATCCCTGCAGGGACCACCGCGCCTCTGATGCGGTAAGCCTCCTGAATGGCTAACCGAATCCACCTAGCCAAGGTTGATTTAGAGGCAGCGAGTCCCTTCCTGCGACCTTCAGGGAGGACAAACAGCGTGTCCGTCTGTCGAAAAGACGCCGTCCGAGATACATATCTCCTGAGTGCTCTCACCAGATCCAGCGTATGGAGAGCCTTCTCCACTCGGTGCGTCGGAGCTGGGCAAAATGAGGGCAAAACAATGTCCTCATTAATATGAAAAGAGGACACGACTTTAGGCAAAAAAGGTGGTGTTGGTCTGAGCACCACCTTATCCTGATGGAAAAGCAAGTACGGAGCTCGACAAGACAGTGCGGCCAGCTCCGAAACCCGCCTTATGGAAGTTATGGCTACCAAAAACACCACTTTCCAGGAAAGAAATGACAGAGAAACCTCCTGCAAAGGTTCAAAAGGAGACTCCTGCAGGACTCCCAGGACTAGATTGAGATCCCAAACATCTAAGGGAGCCTTGTAGGGGGGAACTATATGGACAACCCCCTGAATAAAGGTCCTAACCTGAAAATTAGACGCGATCCTTCGCTGAAAAAGCACTGATAAGGCTGATATCTGGCGTCTAAGCGTACTTGGTGCTAGACCTGAATCTAGGCCTGCCTGGAGAAATGACAGAATGTTTGGAATTGAAAACCGAAGCGGGGAACAACCATGTTCCCTGCACCAAGCAAAAAAGACCTTCCAAGTCCCGTGGTAGATGCGAGCCGAGACAGGCTTTCGGGCGCTAGCCATCGTCGCGGCGACCTTTTTAGAGAATCCAGCCCTGGTCAGGATCCAAGATTCAACGGCCAAGCCGTCAAACACAGGACCGCTGAGTTCTGGTGGTAAACTGGGCCTTGGGAGAGAAGGTCCGCGCGCTCTGGCAGTCGCCAGGGTGCGTCGGCGAGCAATTGTACCAGCTCCGCGTACCATGAGCGACGCGGCCAATCTGGAGCGATTAATATCGCTGGGACCCCTTCTAACCTGATCTTTCTGATCACCCTTGGGAGCAGAGCTATTGGTGGAAACAAGTATGGAAGATGAAACTGATTCCATGGTAGAACCAGGGCATCCACTGCAATTGCCTGCGGATCCCGGTACCGGGAAACAAAGTTGGGCACCTTGGCATTTATCTTGGAAGCCATCAGGTCCACATCTGGGGTTCCCCAGCGTCGGCATATCTGCTGAAAGATCTCGGGATGTAGAGACCATTCCCCTGACGCTATGCCGTGACGGCTGAGAAAATCTGCTGCCCAGTTTTCCTCGCCCGGTATGTGGACTGCTGAAATCACAGAGTGATTTACCTCTGCCCAGGTCAGAATCTGTTTTATCTCGTGCATGGCCGCCCTGCTGCGGGTACCTCCCTGATGGTTTATGTATGCCACCGCCGTGGCATTGTCCGATTGTATTCGGACTGGGCGGCCCGCCAGATGCTGGTGAAAATGCCTCAAAGCCAGCCGAAACGCTCGGATCTCTAAAATATTGATCGGGAGGGTCGATTCTTGCTGAGACCAAGTTCCCTGAGCTGTGTGGTGACGAAACACTGCTCCCCATCCGAGCAGGCTGGCGTCCGTGTGACTACCAACCAAAAATTTGGAGGAAACAAACGACCCTGTCGAAGAGTGGTGTCCCTCGTCCACCACGTAAGAGTCTGTCTGACCTGCAGGGACAGACGACACCGCAGATTGAGGGAGTAAGGGCTCCCGTCCCATACTGCCAAGAGTGCATGCTGAAGGGGGCGAAGATGAAACTGGGCAAACGGAATAGCCTCGATTGCCGCCACCATCCTTCCTAGGACCCTCATGCAAAACCGGATGGTGTGAGGAATTGGTTGGCGAAGGATCCGTACCTCTTGGCGGAGAACTAAGGCCTTGTCCTGAGGAAGAATTATCAACCCTTGAGCGGTGTCGAAATTCATCCCTAAAAAGGTGATCTTCCGAGATGGAACGGGAGATGATTTCCTCATATTCACCAGCCACCCCAAGCGAGCAAGGGTGTCTAACGTAATGTTGACACTTTCCTCGCAGGTCTGAAAAGACGGACCCTTGATGAGGAGGTCGTCTAAGTAAGGCAGGATGACTATCCCCCTGGAGTGCAGAATGGACACAACAGCAGCCATGACCTTTGTGAACACCCTGGGGGCTGTGGCTAGCCCGAATGGCAGGGCTGCGAACTGAAGATGAAGTTTGTCGATGGCAAACCGAAGAAACCTTTGATGAGGGGGAAATATGGGGATGTGAAGATAGGCATCCTGGATGTCTATTGATGCTAGAAATTCCCCTTTTTCCATGGCTGAAATGACCGAACGGAGAGATTCCATTCGGAAATGCCGAATTTTGACAAACCGGTTCAATCGCTTTAGATCTAGAATGGGCCTTACGGTACCGTCCTTCTTGGGTACAATGAACAGGTTGGAATAAAATCCCTGACCTCTTTCGACCTCCGGTACAGGTACGACAACCCCGCTGTGCCGAAGAGACTCGACCGCCTTGAATAAGGCACGAACCCGAGACTCCTCCCTGGGAAGACGCGAGGGAAAAAAGCGATTTGGGGGAAGGCTGGTAAATTCTATTTTGTACCCCGTGGAGACTAACTCCCTGACCCACTCGTCGTGAGTCACTGATAGCCAAGTGGGGCGAAACCAGAGTAAGCGGCCGCCTACCCTGGAAAAATTGACCGGATTCTGCCTCCAGTCATTTGTCCGAATATCTTTGGGGTTTGGACCCTCTGGATCTTGGCTGATAAGATCGCCCTCTTCCCAGAGGGTTGGTCCTGTAGGTGACCTGGCGATCTCTGGCCTGATTAGGCCGACCTGAGCCGCTGGAGGTGGCTGGCATGGCCCAGCCTGGGTTACGAAAGGCCCTAAAACGAGGCTGAGGTTGTCGACGAAAAGGTTGTCTAATCCTTTGCTGAGGAAGGAAATTGCTCTTCCCTCCCGTTGCATCAGATATGAGCTGATCCAGTCTCTCGCCAAATAACCGACCACTCTGGTATGGTAAAGATGTAAGCGACTTCTTTGAGGTTGAATCCGCTCGCCAGGTTCTTAGCCACAAGGATCTTCTAATGGCAATTGCATTAGCAGCGGCTAATGCTGCGCAATTTGCCGCATCCATGGATGCATTAATTAAGAAGTCTCCAGCAAGAGCTATTTGATTAAAATCTGGGTTACCTCAGACGGCACCTCTATGCCGTGAAGAGCTCTATTTAGAGACTCCGACCAGGATATTATGGCCTTGGCAACCCAAGTCGCTGCAAAAGAAGGAGAGAGAGCAGAACCTGATGCCTCAAATACCGAACGGGCCAAACTCTCAATTAGACGATCCGTTGGCTCCTTAATAGAGGAACCGCTGGGAATGGAGAGGAGCGTTCTAGATGCCAAACGCGAAACAGGAGGATCAACCGAAGGAGATTCTGTCCACTTCTTAAGGAGCTCAGGAGCAAAAGGATATCTAGTATTGAGAGCCTTTTGTCCAGCAAAGCGCTTGTCCGGTTTCTCCCGGTGGCGCTGCACTAATTCCTCAAACTCAGGATGAGCACCAAAAACCTTATGGGCTTGCCTGGCTCGTTTAAAGGACACCTTGTGACCAGAGGTCAAGGTGGACTCATCGTCTATCCCCAGGGTTTGATTGATAGCTTCGATCAAACTGTCAATTGTCTCCTGACTATACTGTGCCTCTAGATTAAGTGATTCTTCCAAATCGGAATCCGAATATTGATCACTTGCCAAGGGAGAGGGAGAGCGGGAGACGGAACTAAAAGATGCCGAGGCTCCAGACGGCATGGGCGACACAGTGTGGGTTCGTTTCCCCTGTGTCTGCCTGGTGAGAGCGCGGCCCCTGCAGGCTGGAGGTTTCTGAGACGTAGCCAAGACAGGTGAACCACTGTCCCTGCTCCTATCGGGAGCTTGAAGGGACTCGACCGCTCTGGTCAATGACGCCACAGATTGAGCCAGGGAAAGGGCCCACTCAGGGGGACTTGACGCACTAGGCTCGGCTATAGGAGAGGGTTCCTGAGCCCGTTCAGAGTCACAGGCTTCGCAGACCCGAGAAGTCTGGGCGTGCGGAAAAGGGGACCTACAAGCAATGCATGCGGTATAAAGTATCGTATGAGTCTTGGTTCTTTTGGACATTCTGAATCCGTCACAGTAAACAATAAACTGGATGTGTCGGTCAGCGGAAGGGGCGCAAAAGTGCGCAACAATTAGGCTGGAGGTAGTAGCACTTACCCCAGTCCAGTATCCCCTGCGTCCTTTCGTGTACCGAATCGGAGTCCGAATATAACCGCAGAAAAAAAGGACATCCGAGCTCCAATCTTTCAAAAAAGAGCGCTCCTCTGTCAGAGAGGAAGTGCTCATGTAGCCGAGCCTCAGGAGGGAGGGTCAAGAGGCGCGGCCTAGAAGTCAGGGCTTCCGTCCCACCAACTTCCGGCCGCGGCCTATCTCCGGCAAAAGCCGGGGACTAAATTTGAAGCCGCGGCCTAGCGCCCGCCGAAGCCGCGGTCTAAATTTCCGGCGGAGGCCGCCCCAAAGTCGGAGGGCGGGTCCGCCGGAAGGAGACGCCGCCGGGGGCAGAGCCCACCCCCGCGACCACGACCCCTCTAGCTGACGCCGGCATTACATTCCGGCCAGCGGCCCAGTCCCCGGGAAAAGCCGGGGACTAGATTTGAAGCCGCGGCCTAGCGCTATCCGAAGCCGCGGCCTAAATTTTCCGGCGGCGGCCACCCCAAAGTCGGAGAGCGGCCCCGCCGGAAGGAGACGCCGCCGGGAGCGGTCCCCATACTCACGACCGCGGCCCCCCCTCCGGCCGACGCCGGACCATATTCCAGCCCGCGGCCTAGTCCCAGGGTAAAGCCGGGGACTAAATTTTTACCCGGAGCGCTGCTGTATCCTTCGGCGGCGCCGTCCTGGACTTTGAAGGTGAGATTCTGTAGATCTTGACTGATGCCACTTCCTACGTCTTCACATGCAGCGCATTAAAGGGGGACTCTCAGTAAAAAGGAGAAGGACGGTGCAGGAACCCTAACTCCATCACCCCTTCAGGGGATGAGGAGAGGGACCGTCCGCCACCTTGCAGCACCGCAGTCTAGCATTGGTGGTGCAGTGGGGGCCGCACGGACTAACTCCTGCCTCTGTACAGCCTAGGGCTTCAATACCTTAGGGTGGTCAGGGCTGAGTCCGGCATTTATGTCCCACGTTGCGGGAGAGGATACGTTGGAGGCTTTACTCCACGTGCTCGCCCGTTGATGGTTTGGGGAGATCGGACCCTTTCAATAGGATCCGTCGCCCCTATCTCATCTTCGTGGGAGAAAAAAAAAAAAAATGGTCTGGAAAAAGAACCAGACGTGTGCCTCCATCAGACACTAAGCAATAACTGGATTTGCCTGCGGCCAGTGCTGAGGTGTATACGGCGGAGGAGGAGCTAACCTTTTTTTATGTTTACTTAGTGTCAGCCTCCTAGTGGCAGTAGCATACACCCACAGTCCTGTGTCCCCCAATGAGACGAAGGAGAAAAGTCCGGTTTTGCTCAGGAAAATTCTGCACACATTCCTGAACGTGTGCACTTAGCCTAAGTCTCTGCCGCTGCTCCTGATGTCTTTTACTGGTTACAACAGCGCTACAGCCAATCTGCGAGCTCAGAGGCTCACGCCATAACTAGGGCTGATAGATGGTTATGGTCACTGTAGCCAGACATCAGGAGCCGCAGTGGAGACTCAGTGCTGGACCGGGGGAGGGTGAGCAAGAACAGGTTTTTTTATTTATTTTTTTTTTAAAGCAAACTGTAGACAAGAAACAACACTTTAGGTTATGTGCACAATGTGCATTTGTAGCAGTGTCGGCAGGAAAAATTCTGTGTAAAAAGATCCTGTGCATCTGAATGGGTGAAAAACACTGCAAAAACTCGGAACGGTTTGACCTGCTGCAATTAAAAAAACAAAAAACGATTTGATGGTTCAAATCTGCAAGGGAAAAGAACCGCAGCGTGTGTATGAGACTTCACATCTCTCATACATTTTGCTGGTACTGTAAAACGCTTCAGTTTTTTTTTCATGGCAAAATGCAATGTGTGAACAAGTCCTAAAGTTTTTTTTGTTACCAGATTTTACCCAAAATAATATTTTGAAGTCTTGATTTTCCAGGTGGGATGGAAGTTTCTTAGGTGACGAGTCAACATCTTTTCTTGTAGTCTATTAGACTATTTCTAATTGTTGTTGTATCCTACACAAAATTTTTACTGTTAATTAAATGCAATTGGCTCCATATAAAGTGAGCAGCATGTGACGCGTGCGCAGGCGCAGGGTAATATGGCAAAATGGAACTAAAATTCAACATCTAAGTATTTTCCTACAGCTGCATAATGTAGTAATTTTGCTTTATCCGTCCTTTTCGAAACTAGAGGTGCATATTGTATACTCTAGTCACATCCAGAGCGGCAATCTTAGTTCTTCTGATGCCTTCTACCCACACATTTGACATTGTACACTCCCAAGTCGGTACATTTGAGAAGAAACTAAGCGGCACGTCTCGTATACAGCAGCTCGTACACTGTACAGACCCGTCGGTGGGTATAAGTGAGAAACGTTTTCCCAAATTTAGATGGGACTGGAGAAGAATATATTATGTAAATTGAAAACAGCGCCACTCTGGTCAGCAGGCAGGGAGTGGTATCGCAGCATTAATTTAAATGAGACCGAGCAGAAATATCATGAGCAGCCCATAGATAAGAGCGTCACTGTTCTTGGATGCGATCAGCCATGTTTTTCTTTTTTAATTTTACCCCTGGGACACTTCAACTAAAATTTCTGAAATATGAACAAAGGAGTCAAACTGTTAAAAGGTGAACAAGAAAAAAACCCTGAATTCTAATAGACTCATAACGATCCCTTTTAGGTCCCAAGGAGATCATGAAGTTGGCTTCAGTTTCTTAAGAACGGAACTAATGGATTTAAAGGGATGTTCCAGCCAAAAATATTCACCCATTCACTAGGCAGATGAGGGTCCGATCGGCTGTATCACTCTTCGAGGGGGTAGAGGAGCGGGGTCCCCTGGTCTAGTGAGTGGTAAGGGTCACAGCAATCAGTTCCCTCACTATCAACTGTCAAGTGGAGAGGTGATGAAAGTTTTTGGCTAGAACACCCCTTTTACAGCTGGTCCCGTGCGGAGCTATATTTGGGGCAAGAGGTGGATCCATGTTATGATTTGGTAGCTGAGGAGAGCAGGCAAAAAAGGCAATACACCAGAGAGGTTGGAATCTATTGGACTGCAGTACCCTGACTAACCACCACAACTAAAGGCAGCCGTGGAGCGTACCTACGTTGGTCCTAGACGCCTCGTCACAGCCTGAGAAGCTAACTGCACCTAAAGATAGAAAGAGGAAAACTATCTGCCCCGGAGCAGATCCCCAAAGAACATAGGAAGCCCCCAAACATGTAATGGCGGTTAGACAAGAGGAAATACAGACACAGACAGAAAATAGTATGAGCAAACGTTGGGGCCCAATCTTCCTAGACAGAAAAGGATAGGAAGGTCACTTACTGCAATCCCAAAAAACCCTAAAAAAATACCAACACACTAATTGCAAAAACACCTGAGATCACACGACCTCTACCACCTAAATTAGTTCTCTGGTGTAACAAAACTAAGCCGCAGCCACAGAAAAAACTGGAAAAGGCAAATGAACAAACAACTGGCTGAACTAAACTGAGAGGAGCACAAGCCCCCGGAGGGGACCTGGCAGACCCCCACAGAAGTGCAGGACAAAATGCAAAAAGCAAGCACAAAAAACTAAAAGAAGAAAATGTCTTATCTGTTAGCAGAAGATGCCGGCACGAAACAGCAAGCTTCAAAGTGAACAGGAACAAAAGTTGAGACCAGAACAATTGATCACCGGCAACCCTGATGGGAGGGAACCTCCCTTATATAAGACCAGTCAGTAACACCTGATCGCCAATCTTCACAATCTTCATTGAATAGTTCAGTACTGTTTGTAACCACCAGAGGGAGCTTCTGCTCAGAATTCATTTCTAAGACATTCACAACAGATCCATTTAAAAAAAAAAACAACTTTATGATGGGATTTTAGGAAAAGTTTTTCTTCTTAAAACTGTTCTCATTTGACTCCTTTCAGATCTGTTTAACAGGGTGAAGAGTTGGAACCATGTGACAAGGTATTGCCCCGCCCCTGAGGTACCATCACACTCAATTGATTAAGGACAATGCACAGCCTTGAAGGCAGGTTTCCCTTTAAAATGCACTATTAGACTTTGCATGAAAAGCAATATTTTATATCAAACGGCTTATGAGCAATTGCTTTCAGCACGGGTATTAAAAAATCTGATGTTAAAAAAAAAATTATATAAAAAAAATAAAAAATTACTTTCCCTAACAAACAAAAATTAAAAAAGGGATTTAATGCCGATCATGTATCAAGGTTCTTCTTGGGAAGAGCATTCTTAAGTGTCACCGTCAGCCTCGGCAGAGTGATGCTTTTTGATTAGGCTGCCAAGAGGAGTGGGGGATGGGAAGTGACAACTGCACTGAGCACGTTTCTAGCTCTGTGGTTGTCGGTCTTAAATGTGCTCTTTGGCTTTATAAAATAGGCAGGACTACTACTTCATCATTAGGACTACAATTCCGCAACCTATATATAAAGATCATGAGGGTGAACAGATGAAGAGATTTCTGGATATGACAGCAGAGTATGACAGTAGTGGAAAATTATTGCTGTAAACTAGGAAAGCAAAAAAAACCCACACAAACTGCATCTCGCGGACTGTAACGACCCCCCAAACTCTATAATGTATATTTACCCTAAACCATCTTGATTCTGCTCGTCAGAGGAGACAACGCAATGTATTACCGCGGTAATGGAGCAGAATGGGAAGAGCAGCGGGAACAAAAGATCTAGAAGAGAAGAAAAAAAATACATTATTTCTTTATTGACGCGCTTTTCTATATTTTTTTTCCTATTTGAAATAAACCGTCAAAGACTAAAAGCATTTATGGCGCTTAATAAAAAATGTTTTATGCTACCTTACGTCTATGAGCGTAGACTGGACGCAATGGGTACGAGGAAAAGGTTTTAGGGCCTTGTTCACATGTATCGGAGGCTTCAATTCCGCACAAAAAGCCATTTCTCTTTAGAAAACAAGGGCCAGCTATACAGAGACTGGCGGACCCCCAACTCCGCTGGTTTGAGATTCACAAGTATAGCTAAAAGGGGCTTATCCCACCAATAACAAGACAGCACCCTCATCTATCACAAGAATGGAGTCCATGAATGTATACAGTCATGGCCAAAAGTTTTGAGAATGACACAAATATTAATTTTTACAAAGTCTACTGCTTCACTTTTTCTAATGGCAATTTGCATATACTCCAGAATGTTATAAAGAGTGATCAGCTTAACAGCAATTACTTGCAAAGTCAATATTTGGCTAGAAAATGAACTTTATCCCCCAAAACACATTTCAACATCATTGCAGCCATGCCTTAAAAGGACCTGCTAATCTCTTTTCAGTGATTGCTCCATTAACACAGGTGTGGGTGTTGATGAGGACATGGCTGGAGATCAATCTGTCATGATTAAGTAAGAATGACACCACTGGACACTTTAAAAGGAGGCTGGTGCTTGGCATCATTGTTTCTCTTCTGTTAACCATGGTTATCTCTAAAAAAACACGTGCAGTCATCATTGCAATGCACAAAAATGGCCTAACAGGGAAGAGTATCGCAGCTAGAAAGATTGCACCTCAGTCAACAATCTATCACATCATCAAGAACTTCAAGGAGAGAGGTTCCATTGTTGCCAAAAAGGCTCCAGGGCGCCCAAGAAAGACCAGCAAGCACCAGGACCGTCTCTTAACCCCTTAATGTCCACTGACGTGCAGAGTCCGTCATGGCAAGGTGCCAGTTCCGGCACCAGGACGGACTCTGCACGTCATGGCTTTGATCTACCACTGCGTGTAAACACGCAGTGGTAGATCAGTGCCGACAGCTGTCACAGACAGCTGACAGGCACGGCAAGCGGTGCGGGGACCTTTGCCGTCGGTCCCCGCACTCACAGCGCTGTGATTGGTCAGTCAATCTGACTGACCAAACACAGCAGCGATCGCGCAGGAGAAGCTGAAATTTCAGCTTCCCCAGCGCGATCAGTGCAGGAGCCGGCGCTGCAGTGGCCAGGCTTCCTGCACTGACAGCCAGGAGCGGAGCCCCCACCGCCCCTGGCTGTTAACCCCCTGACTGCTGCGATCCAGCACGATCGCAGAGCTCAGGGGGGGAGGCAGAGGGTCGGGAGCTCCCTCTGCCTCAGATCGGCACCCTGCACTGTATTTTCAGGGTCCGATCTCTGCCTTGATGACCCGGGGGTTGTCATGACAACCTCCGGGTCATTTAGCTACAGGAAGCTGCTGTGATCATGTCACAGCAGCTTTCCCCATAGGTACAAAGCATTGCAATGCTGGAGCATTGCAATGCATTGTAACTGCAATCAAAAGTAAAAAAAGTGAAAGTCCCATAAAGGGACAAGTTGAAAAAAATAATTTTTAAAAAAAAATTGTAAAAAAAATATTAAAAAATAATTTAAAAAAAATCCCCTAAAAAATACACATTTTTATGTAATAAAAAAAATAAAATAAATACACATGTTAGGTATCGCCATGTCTGTAAAAATCCCATCTATAAAATCGTAACCTTAGTTAACCCCTTCAGTGAAAGCCGTAAAAAAAAAACACAAAAAAGTAGTAAATTATACTTTTTCCAAGCGGTATCATCATACCGCTTGGAAAAAGTGCAATAACACGCGATCAAAAAGTCAGATATAAATAATCATGGTACCGCTGAAAACGTCATCTTGTCCCGCAAAAAACAAGCTGCTATATAGCATCATCAGCGAAAAAATAAAAAAGTTATAGCTCACGGAATAAACTGATGCAAAAATAATTATTTTTTCTATAAAATTCTTTATTGTGTAAAAAACGCCAAAACATAAAAAAAATATATAAATGAGGTATCGCTGTAATCGTAGTGACCCGAAGAATAAAGCTGCTTTATCAATTTTACCACACGCGGAACGGGGGAAAAAAAATTAAAAAAAAAAATTCCTGAATTGCTGGTTTTTGTTCATTCTGCTTCCACAAAAATCGGAATAGGAAGCGATCAAAAAACGTTATGTGCCCGAATATGGTACCAATAAAAACGTCAGCTCGTCCCGCAAAAAATAAGCCCACAGATAACTCTGTCGGCCGAAATATGGAAAAATTATAGCTCTCAAAATACGGCGATGCAAAAAATTCTTACAAAAAATTATTCCAAAAAAAAGCATCTTTTAGTGTGTGACAGAAGCTAAACATGAAAAAAGAGTATAAATCTGGTATCGCTGTAATCGCACCGATCCGAGGAATAAAGTCACCTAATCACTAATATCGCACGAGGAACGGCGTAAAAAAGAAAACCAATTCTTCACCTTTTGTAGATTTGTTCATTGTGCCTCCCAAAGATCGCAGTAAGGCGATCACAGTGGTTCCCCCCCGCATATGGGGTATCAGCGTACTCAGGACAAAATGCACAATAGCTTTTGGGGTCCTATTTCTCCTGTTACCCTTATAAAAATAAAAATTTGGGGGCAAAAAGGTCATTTTTGTGGAAAAAAATATGATTTTTTTTATTTTCACGGCTCTACGTTATAAACTTCTGTGAAGCCCTTGGGGTTCAAAGTGCTGACCACACATCTAGATAAGTTCCTTGGGGGGTCTAGTTTGCAAAATGGGGTCATTTGTGGGGGGTTTCTACTGTTTAGGCACATCAGGGGCTCTCCAAGCGCAACATGACACCCGCAGACCATTCCATCAAAGTCTGCATTTAAAAACGGTGCTCCTTCCCTTCCGAGCTCTGCCATGCGTCAAAATAGTGGTTCCCCCCCACATATGGGATATCAGCGTACTCAGGACAAATTGCACAATAGCTTTTGGGGTCCTGTTTCTCCTGTTACCCTTATAAAAATAAAAATTTGGGGCAAAAAGATTATTTTTGTGGAAAAAAATATGATTTTTTTATTTTCACGGCTCTACGTTATAAACTTCTGTGAAGCACTTGGGGGTTCAAAGTGCTCACCACACATCTAGAAAAGTTCCTTGGGGGTCTAGTTTCCAAAATGGAGTCACTTGTGGGGGGTTTCTACTGTTTAGGTACATCAGGGGCTATCCAAACGTGACATGACACCCACAGACCATTCCATCAAAGTCTGCATTTGAAAAAGGCGCTCCTTCCCTTTCGAGCTCTGCCATGTGTCAAAATAGTGGTTTACCCCCACATATGGGGTATCAGCGTACTCAGGACAAATTGCACAATAACTTTTGGGGTCCTGTTACCCTTTGGAAAATAACAATTGGGGGTGGAAAGATCATTTTTGTGGAAAAGATATGATTTTTTAATTTTACTGCTCTACGTTATAACCTTCTGTGAAGCCCTTGGGGGTTCAAAGCTCTCACCACACATCTAGATAAGTTCCTTGGGGGGTCTAGTTTCCAAAATGGGGTCACTTGTGGGGGTTTCCACTGTTTAGGCACACAGGGACTCTCCAAATACGACATGGCGTCCAATCTCAATTCCAGCCAAAAAAAGTCAAATGGCGCTGCTTCCCTTCCGAGCTCTGCCATGCGCCCAAATAGTGGTTTACCCCCACCTATGGGGTATCAGCGTACTCAGGACTAATTGCACAATAAATTTTGGGGTCCTTTTATCCTTTGGAAAATAATAATTGGGATGAAAAGATCATTTTTGTGGAAAAAATATGATTTTTTAATTTTACGGCTCTACATTATAACCTTCTGTGAAGCCCTTGGGGGTTAAAAGCTCTCACAACACATTTAGATGAGTTCCTTGAGGGGTCCAGTTTCCAAAATGGGGTCACTTGTGGGGGGTTTCCACTGTTTAGGCACACAGGGACTCTCCAAATGCGACATGGCGTCCAATCTCAATTCCAGCCAAAAAAGTCAAATGGCGCTGCTTCCCTTCCGAGCTCTGTCATGCGCCCAAATAGTGGTTTACCCCCACACATGGTATATCGGTGTACTCTGGAGAAATTGTACAACAAATATTGTGGTTCATTTTCTCCTGATACCCTTGACAAAATTTAAAAAAATTGTGTCGAAAGAAAAATTTTGGGAAAAAAAGTTAAATGTTCATTTTTTCCTTCCACATTGCTTCAATTCTTGTGAAGTACCTAAAGGGTTAATAAACTTCTTGAATGTGGCTTTGAACACGTTGAGGGGTGCAGTTTTTAGAATGGTGTCACTTTTGGGTATTTTCTGTCATATTGACCCCTCAAATTCACTTCAAATGTGAGGTGGTCCCTAAAAAAAATGGTTTTGTAAATTTTGTTGGAAAAATGAGAAATTGCTGGTCAACTTTTAACACTTATAACTTCGTAACAAAAAAAAATTTTGGTTCCAAAATTGTGCTGATGTAAAGTAGACATGTGGGAAATGTTATTTATTAACTAATTTTTGTGACATATCTCTCTGATTTAATGGCATAAAAATTAAAAGTTTGAAAATTGCAAAATTTTCAAAATTTTTGCCATATTTCCGTTTTTTTCATAAAAAAACACAAGTTATATTGAAGAAATTTTACCACTATCATGAAGTACAATATGTCACGAGAAAACAGTCTCAGAATCGCCAAGATCCGTAGAAGCGTTCCAGAGTTATAACCTCATAAAGAGACAGTGGTCAGAATTGTAAAAATTGGCCTGGTCTTTAACCTACAAAATGGCTTGGTCATTAAGGGGTTAAAAGTGTTTCAGCTGCGGGATCGGGCTACCAGCAGTGCAGAGCTTGCTCAGGAATGACAGCAGGCAGGTGTGAGTGCATCTGCACGCACTGTGAGGCGGAGACTCTTGGAGCAAGGCCTGGTCTCAAGGAGGGCAGCAAAGAAGCCACTTCTCTCCAGAAAAAACATCATGGACAGACTGATATTCTGCAAAAGGTACAGGCAGTGGACTGCTGAGGACTGGGGTAAAGTTATTTTCTCTGATGAATCCCCTTTTCAATTGTTTGGAACATCAGGAAAACGCCTCATTCGGAGAAGACAAGGTGAGCGCTACCACCAGTCTTGTCTCATGCCAACTGTTAAGCATCCTGAAATCATTCATGTGTGGGGTTTCTTCTCAGCCAAGGGAATCGGCTCTCTCACAGTCTTGCCTAAAAACACAGCCATGAATAAAGAATGGTACCAGAATGTCCTCCAAGAGCAACTTCTCCCAACCCTCCAAGAGCAGTTTGGCGATCAACAATGCCTTTTCCAGCATGATGGAGCACCTTGCCATAAAGCAAAGGTGATAGCTAAATGGCTCAGGGAACAAAACATAGAGATTTTGGGTCCATGGCCTGGAAACTCCCCAGATCTTAATCCCATTGAGAACTTGTGGTCAATCATCAAGAGACGGGTGGACAAACAAAAACCTAAAAATTCTGACAAAATGAAAGCATTGATTGTGCAAGAATGGACTGCTATCAGTCAGGATTTGGTCCAGAAGTTGATTGAGAGCATGCCAGAGAGAATTGCAGAGGTCCTGAAGAAGAAGGGTCAACACTAGAGTTGAGCGATACTTTCCGATATCCTAAAGTATCGGAATCGTAATGGTATCGCCGATATCACTAAAATATCGGCGATACCCGATACCGATACCGGAAGTCCCATGTAAGTCTATGGGAACAAAATATCGAAATTAAAAAAAACCCATTCTTGCCTTGTTGGTTAATTGTACATGAAGGAAAACAAGAAAGAGTAATGTAGAATGTATTGGGGGAGGTTGAGGAGACATTAAAGGCATAGATGTTTGACCCAATCCAATGGAATAGCATTATTTATTTTTTTTTAGGAAATACGTTCGGATTGACGAACAAATTGACAATGTTGTTAACCTTTTTTCTATTTTGTCAAATATGTCTGTTTCACAACTTCCATGGTCTTCACCTTTTTAACTTTTCACACACTTTCTCCTTCATAATTTTCAGCAGCATCATCTTTCTCATCAAATTATTCTTCATCTTCACCTTATTAATCTTCTAAAACTTCTTGCTATTCATCTTTTTGTTAACATTACTTATATTGTTCTTATTAAACAGTTATTATTCTTCATATTCTACTTCTTCATCTTCTTCCTATTCATCCTTTTCATCATATTCTTATTTGTGACAGACATTCCTGTACTTGTAATCTGTAAAACTCTGAATTTTCATCCTTCCGTTCTTGCTGTCACGAAAGATTTTAATTACAACAGTATTTGTCCGCGTTCAGTTTAGCCTGCAGCAGCATCAGGCATTTTCCAGGGGCACCACGAGGAGGAACGGACTCACCCCCATACACTGCTTAGTCTTCTTCTGCTTAGAATTTAGAGCATATATTTTGCTCTTCATTTTGGTCTTATACTTAATGTTCTTCTGCTTTTTGATCTTCTGCTTATTGTTCTTCTGTCTCTTGTTCTGTATCTTGTAGTTTGTCTTAACCTTCTTTGTCCTGTTGGTGATGGTACAAAAGCCAATGGAAGTAACGAGGACCAGCTGACTGTGCTGGAACCCGGAGGGTCAGCAGAAGGAAAAGAGCCAATGGCACAACCGAGGACCAGCTGACGTTACTGGGACACGGTTACTAAGCAGGAGGTACCTGTGCTCCAAAGCACTACCAAGGACCAGCAGACGTTGCTGGAACTCGGATACCGACATGGAGGCACCTAGGCCAAAGGCACTGCGGAGAACCAGCTGACGGTACTGGAACCCGGATGAGTAGCAGAAGGTACAAGAGCCAATGAAAGTAACGAGGACAGCTGACTGTCTGGAACCGGAGGTTCAGCAGAAGGAAAGGCCAGACAACCAGGACCAGCTAGACGTTACTGGACCGGACATGGAGGACAGGCCAAAGCACTCAAGGACCAGCGACGGCTGGAACCGGATACCAAGGCACTAGCCAAGGACAGCAGACAGCTGCTGGTAACTGGACCCAGCATGGGAATAGGCCAAGGCACCCGAGGAACAGCTGACGTATGGACCGGACTAGCAGGAGGTACTGTTCAGCACATGCAAGGGGACCAGCTGACTTGCTGGAACCCGGATACACAGGAGGCAAGGCAATGGCACAGCCGAGAACAGCTGACGTGTACTGGACCGGATGATAAGAGACAAAGGGTGAGGACAGCGACTGTTGCGGGTCACAAAAAGCATGACAGAGGGACACAGGACGTTCTGGACACTTACTGAACGACAGTACACTGCAAGCAGGAGGACCAGCGAGGACTGGAACGCACTCGCGGAGAAACACAGGCTGACGGTTGAACCCGGATGGGTAGCAGAAGAGAAATAGTTGAGGCAGCAGGACTGTTTGCTGTTCACACAGCAGGGGAACAGCTGACATTACTGAACCCCAGTAACACAGGAGCAAGTGTTGACTGTGCTAACAGCACTTCCGAGAAACAACTGGCGGTGTTGTAACCCAGGGATGAGAAGAGAACAGGGTGGAGGCAGCAGGACTGTTTGCGTTCACACAGCAGGGGAACAGCTGACATTACTGAACCCCAGTAACACAGGAGCAAGTGTAGACTGTGCTAACAGCACTTCCGAGAAACAACTGGCGGTGTTGTAACCCAGGGATGAGAAGAGAACATGGTGGAGGCAGCAGGACTTTTTGCCGTTCACACAGCAGGGGAACAGCTGACATTACTGAACCCCAGTAACACAGGAGCAAGTGTAGACTGTGCTAACAGCACTTCCGAGAAACAACTGGCGGTTTGTAACCCAGGGATGAGAAGAGAACATGGTGGAGGCAGCAGGACTTTTTGCCGTTCACACAGCAGGGGAACAGCTGACATTACTGAACCCCAGTAACACAGGAGCAAGTGTAGACTGTGCTAACAGCACTTCCGAGAAACAACTGGCGGTGTTGTAACCCAGGGATGAGAACAGAACATGGTGGAGGCAGCAGGACTTTTTGCCGTTCACACAGCAGGGGAACAGCTGACATTACTGAACCCCAGTAACACGGGAGCAAGTGTTAACTGTGCTAACAGCACTTCCGAGAAACAACTGGCGGTGTTGTAACCCAGGGATGAGAAGAGAACATGGTGGAGGCAGCAGGACTTTTTGCCGTTCACACAGCAGGGGAACAGCTGACATTACTGAACCCCAGTAACACAGGAGCAAGTGTAGACTGTGCTAACAGCACTTCCGAGAAACAACTGGCGGTGTTGTAACCCAGGGATGAGAACAGAACATGGTGGAGGCAGCAGGACTTTTTGCCGTTCACACAGCAGGGGAACAGCTGACATTACTGAACCCCAGTAACACAGGAGCAAGTGTAGACTGTGCTAACAGCACTTCCGAGAAACAACTGGCGGTGTTGTAACCCAGGGATGAGAACAGAACATGGTGGAGGCAGCAGGACTTTTTGCCGTTCACACAGCAGGGGAACAGCTGACATTACTGAACCCCAGTAACACAGGAGCAAGTGTAGACTGTGCTAACAGCACTTCCGAGAACAACTGGCGGTGTTGTAACCCAGGGATGAGAAGAGAACATGGTGGAGGCAGCAGGACTTTTTGCCGTTCACACAGCAGGGGAACAGCTGACATTACTGAACCCCAGTAACACGGGAGCAAGTGTTAACTGTGCTAACAGCACTTCCGAGAAACAACTGGCGGTGTTGTAACCCAGGGATGAGAAGAGAACATGGTGGAGGCAGCAGGACTTTTTGCCGTTCACACAGCAGGGGAACAGCTGACATTACTGAACCCCAGTAACACGGGAGCAAGTGTTAACTGTGCTAACAGCACTTCCGAGAAACAACTGGCGGTGTTGTAACCCAGGGATGAGAACAGAACATGGTGGAGGCAGCAGGACTATTTGCCGTTCACACAGCAGGGGAACAGCTGACATTACTGAACCCCAGTAACACGGAGCAAGTTTTAGACTGTGCTAACAGCACTTCCGAGAAACAACTGGCGGTGTTGTAACCCAGGGATGAGAAGAGAACATGGTGGAGGCAGCAGGACTTTTTGCCGTTCACACAGCAGGGGAACAGCTGACATTACTGAACACCCAGTAACACAGGAGCAAGTGTAGACTGTGCTAACAGCACTTCCGAGAAACAACTGGCGGTGTTGTAACCCAGGGATGAGAAAGAACATGGTGGAGGCAGCAGGACTTTTTGCCGTTCACACAGCAGGGGAACAGCTGACATTACTGAACCCCAGTAACACGGGAGCAAGTGTTAACTGTGCTAACAGCACTTCCGAGAAACAACTGGCGGTGTTGTAACCCAGGGATGAGAAGAGAACATGGTGGAGGCAGCAGGACTTTTGCCGTTCACACAGCAGGGGAACAGCTGACATTACTGAACCCCAGTAACACAGGAGCAAGTGTAGACTGTGCTAACAGCACTTCCGAGAAACAACTGGCGGTGTTGTAACCCAGGGATGAGAAGAGAACAGGGTGGAGGCAGCAGGACTATTTGCCGTTCACACAGCAGGGGAACAGCTGACATTACTGAACCCCAGTAACACAGGAGCAAGTGTTAACTGTGCTAACAGCACTTCCAAGCAACAACTGGCGGTGTTGGAGCCCAGGGTCAAGGAGGGTGTAGGCATAAAATATTGAGTTATTGCCTTGTTACGTGGCCATTGCAAATGTATGTACTTGAAACAAGAATAAATGAAGTTTTACTACAACAATAAAATGATAAATTTCAATTACAAGAATAGAAAAATATTTATACTTGACAGTCCTCTGTGGTTGATAACGTTTAATGGCTAACTGAAAATATGGTAACAAATTCAAAGCTTTCGAGACTACTCAGGTGTCTTCATCAGGCTAAGAGTAAAGCCAAAAATGAAGAATCACATATTTCTACACACAACAGGACACAGGAATAGCTAAGACAAGTGAGGGAGGGACAAGTGAGGGGAGACCGGCAACAAAAAGGAGAACAAGGATGAATTATCAGCGCCACACAATCACAGATAAATTAATGAATTTAGCTGTGGCAAAAGACTTTTGTATGCCCGCCCGGTCATAGCATCATGGATATGGAATTACTGTTATTAAAATATAACTTCAAATATGAGAAACGTACAAAGGTTTCAGAATATAAGCTCATCATGACCTTTGACACTGTTAGTGATGGAATGAATAGATCACATGGATTTATGTCATTCTATATCAATTAAGGAATCTGCGTCTATGCCCTTCCAGGGTCATGAAAACCCCAAAAAATACGCCAATGAGAGGGCAATCAAACTTTCTATCCTTATCTAGGAACTGTTTGAATATTTATGTTCATCCCTGTGAGATAATGACAGTTCTGATACACGTCACTTACTTGTCTTACCTATTGCAATATTCCTGTGTCCTGTTGTGTATAGAAATATGTGATGCTTAATTTTTTTAGTTAGTCTTTCCCTGATGAAGAGACGTGAGTAGCCTTGAAAGCTTGCAATTTGTTTCCATCTTTTCAGTTATCCATAAAAAGGTATGAACCACTGCTGACTCTGAAGTCTAAATATTTTTCTATCTACTGGCTAACACGGTACAAAGATACACATGTTTTCTAATTTCAAGAAGGAAAAATAAAGAAAATACAAATCTAAACGCATATTATTGCACATGCCAAAAATAAATGGAACAACACAACACCCAAAAAATTGGTAACAAAATATAGTGTTGTAAATTTAAGAATAAAAGTAAATTTTTTTTTTTATGAATAATGCTTAAGGAACGCAATGTTAAACTATAACATAGTGAAGACAATGGATTTTGTAATAGTCACTCATCATCATCATCGCAAATTTTATGTGACAGTCACAGACAATTTAATTATTTAAGTTCATAAAATCGTAACTTTCTATAGCATGTATGACATGTCCAGCATGGACTCATCAATGTGATTGATGACACAATAATGTACAATAAAAAATAACCATTTAAAAAAACATTAGGCATTGTTTGTCACAATTTAAGTGTGTGCCTGCAAGTGTAGGTGAAACAAAGGCTACGGATAGCAAAGGTATATTCTATGTCTGTATCACACAGTGGACAGCCTCTGATGGGTAATGCCGATGTTATACTGTACGTCAATAAAGTCTGCGGCTGAAATCATGCATTTTTTGCTTGTAGAGTGTTGAAGAGGGTAAAAGAATGTCTGTTTGCGCAAAGCTTTATCCGTCAACACTACCTTCCTACTGTCACGCGTAGGGTAGGGTAGCGTGTGGCAATTAGCTGACTATCAAATGTGAGGTTAGGCTGCGTTATTGCGCACTAGGGACGCCAAAAAAAATACAGCAGTAATAATTTAATGTGTAATACTACACCTATGACAAACCAAAAAATTACGTTCCCTCTTTAACAATGTACAAGACTAACAAGCCTAATGGTTGACGCTGACTTAATTGAGATACAGTATTACATCAACATTGTCCATGAGTAACTATGCACTGTGATACCTATATACCAGTATTAATTTATATCTCTTGTGGTTGTTTCAACAGCACTTGCAGGTATAAGTACCTATTGTCAGTATGCATGATGCACTTTCTAGATGTAATAATTTATTATTGGACATTATTACCATGTTTACATGCTGGCCATTTCATATATGGTGTTTGAAGTTACAGTTGGCATCAGTATGTGTATTTTATAATGTCTGTCATAAATAAAACTCGTCATGATGATGATGAGGATGTAATGATTCGTACATCCATTGAGTGCATTATCTTACAGGTACAGATAAAGTTCCTTTAAAAGCATTAATTCATAAGTCTGAAATGTACTTTTATGCATTAATTTAAAAATGTGAAGAGTAGACTATGTTTTATTTTTTGTTACCATTTCTAATAGACATGTGCAGATATGCGCTGTGATGACAAATTATTATTTGTCCATATTTTTCTTAAAAATTTATCATTCTAGGCCTGCAAAACTTCACAATTTCATGTTTTCAGCATAACAAGCAGGGTGACGGCTCTTCCCTATTTGGAGCATGTTGGTCATGTGTTTTTCTGTCCATGTGTCGGGAACAGGACACTTCTTGCCGTTGACACAGCAGGGGAACAGCTGGCGTTACTGAACCCCACTAACAGTAGAGCTTGTGTTTTGTTCTGTGGACACGACACTTCTGAGCAGCAACTGGCAGTGTTGGAGCCCAGGGAGTAGAGTTCAGGTGGTAGAAAGATGAACATAACAGGAGACATGGATAACGTTGCGAACCAGTTATTTAATCTGAAAACGGACAGACAAATTCTGGCGAGATCCATGCCTTGTTCATTTTCAGAAAAGTAAGCCGGTCTACATTATCGGAGGATAGTCGCATGCGACGGTCTGTTAGTACACCACCTGCAGCACTAAAGACGCGCTCCGATAATACACTGGCAGCAGGGCAAGCCAGCACCTCCAATGCATACTGGCTAAGCTCTGGCCATGTATCCAGCTTAGAGACCCAAAACTTGAATGGGGAAGAGCCATCTGGGAGTACACTGAGAGGCAAAGCCAAGTAGTCTGTCACCATCTGACGGATACGTTGCCTCCCGCTGACTGGAGCCCTCTCGGATGGTGTAGACATTTGTGGCGCTGCCACAAAACTTTGCCACATTTTGAACATACTGGTCTTTCCCTGTGCAGAGGCACTGCGTGTGCTCCCTCTTGTTGCAGAGCTCTCTACACTGCCTCGACGCACAGAGCTGCTTTGTAAAGCAGTAGCAGCAGCAGTGCTCTCGGCAGTAAGGTAGAACATTAGGGATTGCACCAGTGTGTCTTGGTACTCCCGCATTTTACGCTCCCGGTTCAACGGTGTGATGAGGCTTTTGACGTTGTCCCGGTAGCGAGGGTCTAGGAGGGTGTACACCCAATAATCAGACGTCGTGAGAATGTGGGCGATGCGGCGGTCGTTTCTTAGGCACTGCAGCATGAAATCAACCATGTGCTGCAGACTCCCAACTGGCAAAGAAACGCTGTCCTCTGCAAGAGGCGTTATCTCTGCCTGCTCTGCATCACCCCACCCTCGCTCTACATACTGACTAGAGCGTTGTGTACCTCCCTCTGGAGCGATGTCTTCCTCCTCCATTGACTCCTCCTCCTCATCTCCTCACAAAGTGAGCCCTGCCCAGCCCTTTGTGAGGAACCACGTTGCGCTGACTTTCCAGAAGGTGATGGAATTTGTGACTCCTCATCCTCCACCTCTTCCAAAACCTCATCCCTTATTGCTTGCAGTGTTTTTTGAAGCAGGCAGATAAGGGGGACAGTCAGGCTGACTAGTGCATCATCTGCACTCGCCATCCGCGTTGACTCATCAAACGCACGCAAAACGTGGCACATGTCCTTCATAGTGGCCCACTCATTAATGGTGAAGTGTGGACGGCGCAAATTGCGTGTTGATTGCGCCTGATGCAGCTGATACTCCATAACTGCTGGCTGCTGCTCACACAACCGCTCCAACATATGTAACGTTGAATTCCACCTGGTGGATACGTCACATATGATGCGATGTTCAGGAAGGCGCAATCTGCGTTGCAGAGCTGCAATGCGCGATCTGGCCATGCTGGAACGTCGCAAGTGAGCGCACTCTAGGCGGACCTTGTGCAGCAGTGCATCAAGATCCGGATAGTCCCTCAAAAAACTCTGCACGACCAAGTTGAGCACATGTGCCAGACATGGTATGTGAGTGAGGTTGCCAAGGCCCAGAGCTGCCACCAGATTTCGGCCATTGTCACACACTACCAAACCTGGCTGGAGATTCGCTGGCAAAAAACCACACGTCGCTCTCCTGCTTGATGGCATTCCAGACCTCCTGCGCTGTGTGGCTTCGATTCCCCATGGGAATTAATTTCAGAACGGCCTGTTGCCGTTTGGCCACGGCTGTGCTCATATCGGTCGCATCAGGTAAGCGTCCACGGGTCCATGTGGAGGTAGACCGTGACGGCTCCTGCAGCGATGATTCTGAGGAACTGGAGTAGGAGGAGGAGTCAATGTGGACAGACTTGATTCCGGCAATCCTTGGAGTTGGCAGAACACGTACAGCGCCACTCGCAAGATCTGTACCCGGCTCCACAACATTCACCCAATGGGCAGTGAGTGAAAGGTATCGTCCCTGGCCATGGGTACTGGTCCACGCATCGGTGGTCAGGTGGACCTTGCTACTGACGGCGTTTAGTAGCGCATGTTTAATTTTTGCCTCAACATGCTTTTGCAGACCAGGGACGGCTTGCCTGCTGAAATAAAATCGGCTGGGCACATTGTATTGTGGGACTGCCAATGCCATTAATTCACGGAAACTGTCAGTCTCCACCAGCCTGAATGACAGCATTTCAAGGGACAGGAGTTTTGCAATGACAGCATTCAGAGCCTGTGCTCGTGGATGGTTTGCCGAGTATGGCCGTCTTTTATCCCATGCCTGTGCTACCGATGGCTGTTTTGTGGCCTGGGTGTGTGAGGATGACAGGGAACTTGCACCTGTGGGTGGAATAACACTGTGTCTCTGGACAACAGTGACAGAGGTTCTTCCATGGCTATCCTTTGAGGAAGCCTTACCAGCTGTGTGTGAACTGGAGGAAGAGGCTCCAACAGGAGCTGAAGATGTAGGTGCTGCTGTAGGTTGGCCTACATCTCCAGTGTGTCTTTGTAACTCAACAAAGTGCTTTGACCGCACATGTTTCCACATATTTGTTGTATTAAGGTTACTGACACTTTTACCTCTTTTAATTTTTTGATTACACAGCTTGCATTTGACATAGCAAATATCATCTGCAACTGTATCAAAAAAGGACCACGCAGAGCAAGTCCTGGGAGCGCCCGGTTTGGCTGTTGTAAGAGAACTGCTCCGAACGGGTGCCAAACTGGAGGCTACAGGCAAGCGAGTCTGCAGCCTACCTCTCCCTACTGTTTGGACCGTTGGTGCAATCTCTTCCTCAGAGCTGCTCCCACCACCTTCCTGTTCCTCACGCCATGTTGGGTCTTGGACCTCATCATCTCCACCACTACCCTCTTCCAACACCTGCTGTTGTTGGGTGGTCTGGCCAGCACCATGCTCAACAGAAACTGGCAACTGAGTCTCATCATCATCAGATGCGTTCTGCGGTGTGCTGACCATCGGCACTGGCTCACCCGCCTCTTCAGATTCAGAGAGACACAGCTGTTGCGCATCACTGCATACTGCCTCTTCTTCACATTCCAGAATGCTGCTTGGCTGGGCCCCTGTTTCCAAGCCAACAGATTCTGAGAACAGAAGCAGAGACTCAGCTGGCTCCTGTACAGAGCTCTCTGACTGCCTGGGCAATTTGGCAGGCGGTGAAGAGACTGATGGTTGTTCAACAGTGCTGTGGTCCTGAGAGGAGGTGGAAGGTATTGAAGTCGATGCATTGGCTGCCATCCAACCAACAACGGCTTCAATTTGTTCTTCACGCAGCAGGGGGGTACGCTGAGCTCCTACAAAAGTGCGCATAAAGGAACGCTCACGGGGAAAACTGGTGGATGCTGTGTCACTGGGTGCGGCAGCAGCCACAGAATCCCCACGTCCTCTCCCTGCTGCAAATCCACGGCCTCGACCACGACCACGTGCCTTACTCACTGACTTCTTCATCTTGGTAGATTGATAAAGAAAGTCAGAAAAGTTAAGGCCTAAGTGTGGTTATTCCTCACAGACTACAGTGAACCCTGCAGACAACTGTTCAGTATCTGTGAAAGGCCCCTTTGTGTAGTTCTATAGTGTTTGCAACCAATGTATTGTATACGGATGGAAGCGCGTCACACTAATAGATTAGATTTTTTTCCACTAAAATGGAGCAGCACCAATTAGAGAAAAATGTGAAGGATGAGGCAGTGACACACGCTCAGCAGACTACAACCGGCAGTGGTTGAAGTACAAACTGGAGCGTAATCTGCACTCACAAAATGAAAAGCTCACAGACTACAGTGAACACTGAAACACAACTATTCACTATCTGTGAAAAGCTCCTTTGTGTAGTTCTATAGTGTTTGCAACCAATGTATTGTATACGGATGGAAGCGCGTCACACTAATAGATTAGTTTTTTTTCCACTAAAATGGAGCAGCACCAATTAGAGAAAAATGTGAAGGATGAGGCAGTGACACACGCTCAGCAGACTACAACCGGCAGTGGTTGAAGTACAAACTGGAGCGTAATCTGCACTCACAAAATGAAAAGCTCACAGACTACAGTGAACACTGAAACACAACTATTCACTATCTGTGAAAAGCTCCTTTGTGTAGTTCTATAGTGTTTGCAACCAATGTATTGTATACGGATGGAAGCGCGTCACACTAATAGATTAGATTTTTTTCCACTAAAATGGAGCAGCACCAATTAGAGAAAAATGTGAAGGATGAGGCAGTGACACACGCTCAGCAGACTACAACCGGCAGTGGTTGAAGTACAAACTGGAGCGTAATCTGCACTCACAAAATGAAAAGCTCACAGACTACAGTGAACACTGAAACACAACTATTCACTATCTGTGAAAAGCTCCTTTGTGTAGTTCTATAGTGTTTGCAACCAATGTATTGTATACGGATGGAAGCGCGTCACACTAATAGATTAGTTTTTTTTCCACTAAAATGGAGCAGCACCAATTAGAGAAAAATGTGAAGGATGAGGCAGTGACACACGCTCAGCAGACTACAACCGGCAGTGGTTGAAGTACAAACTGGAGCGTAATCTGCACTCACAAAATGAAAAGCTCACAGACTACAGTGAACACTGAAACACAACTATTCACTATCTGTGAAAAGCTCCTTTGTGTAGTTCTATAGTGTTTGCAACCAATGTATTGTATACGGATGGAAGCGCGTCACACTAATAGATTAGATTTTTTTCCACTAAAATGGAGCAGCACCAATTAGAGAAAAATGTGAAGGATGAGGCAGTGACACACGCTCAGCAGACTACAACCGGCAGTGGTTGAAGAACTAACTGGAGCGTGATCTGCACTCAAAAAATCAAAACCTCACAGACTGCAGTGAACACTGAAACACAACTATTCACTATCTGTGAAAAGCTCCTTTGTGTAGTTCTATAGTGTTTGCAACCAATGTATTGTATACGGATGGAAGCGCGTCACACTAATAGATTAGATTTTTTTCCACTAAAATGGAGCAGCACCAATTAGAGAAAAATGTGAAGGATGAGGCAGTGACACACGCTCAGCAGACTACAACCGGCAGTGGTTGAAGAACTAACTGGAGCGTGATCTGCACTCAAAAAATCAAAACCTCACAGACTGCAGTGAACACTGAAACACAACTATTCACTATCTGTGAAAAGCTCCTTTGTGTAGTTCTATAGTGTTTGCAACCAATGTATTGTATACGGATGGAAGCACGTCACACTAATAGATTTGATTTTTTTCTAATATAATGGAGCTGCACCAATTCCACTAAATAAAATAAAAAAAAAAAAAAGTGACACGTGCAGATGCCTACAAACAGCGGTGGATGCAGAGCAAACTGCAGCGTCACCTGCACTGTCACACACACACCTTGCACAGAGCTGTTAAAACAACACTGGCAAAATGAAGCTTTACACAGCGGTTGGTAAACTAGCCTGCCTCAAGCACAGTAGTACACAAAATCGCAATATCTAACTGTCCCTCAGAGTTAGCAGAGTAGCGTTCTGTCCCTTACTGAGTTCACAGCACAGTGACGCTAAAATGGCGGCGGCGCCTTTTATAGTGCATTCTGACATCATTTCAGCAGCCAATCACAGCCATGCCATTAGTTAAGATGACCGCAGCATTACAGGATGTGCCCACACTTCGTAGGATTCCTCATTGGCTGACTAAAATCACATTGCCTCTCAAAGAATTATGGGAACTTCCGATTCCGGTATACGATATGGAAAAAGTATCGGAATTAAGTATCGGAATTCCGATAACGCGAATATCGGCCGATACCCGATACTTGCGGTATCGGAATGCTCAACACTAGTCAACACTGCAAATATTGACTTGCTGCATTAACTCATTCTAACTGTCAATATAATCTTTTGTTACTCATATGTTTGCAATTATATTTCTGTCTGTGATAAAAACATCTGTCAAACACACATAAAAACCAGAGGGCACAGATCATGTGAAAATATAATATTTGTGTCATTCTCAAAACTTTTGGCCATGACTGTACAGCGATAGTGTGTATGAACTACCTCAGCTCCACTCGCTTCTAGGGGAGCGGTAGTGCACATGTGTGACCACAGCTCATTTCACTTCTCGGGGAGCGGTAGTGCGCATGCGTGACCACAGCTCCATTCACTTCTAGGGGAGCGGTAGTGCGCATGTGTGACCACAGCTCCATTCACTTCTAGGGGAGCAGTAGTGCGCATGCGTGACCACAGCTCCATTCACTTCTAGGGGAGTGGTAGTGCACATGCGTGACCACAGCTCCATTCACTTCTAGGGGAGCGGTAGTGCGCATGCGTGATCACAGCTCATTTCACTTCTAGGGGAGCGGTAGCGTGCATGCGTGACCACAGCTCCATTCACTTCTAGGGGAGCAGTAGTGCGCATGCGTGACCACAGCTCCATTCACTTCTAGGGGATTGGTAGTGCTCATGCGTGACCACAGCTCCATTCACTTCTAGGGGAGCGGTAGTGTGCATGCGTGACCATAGCTCCATTCACTTCTAGGGGAGCAGTAGTGCGCATGCGTGACCACAGCTCCATTCACTTCTAGTGGATTGGTAGTGCGCATGCGTGATCACAGCTCCATTCACTTCTAGGGGAGCGGTAGTGAGCATGCTTGTCCACAGCTCCATTCACTTCTAGGGGAGCAGTAGTGCGCATGCGTGACCACAGCTCCATTCACTTCTAGGGGATTGGTAGTGCGCAGATGTGTAGCCCAGCTGTGACTGGAGCCACATGTCGCCCAGGAGGATGCACGGAAAGGTAAAATCCATGATAATCTATAAGCACACAACACTTCACATTTTTCCTGGTTCCACCAGAGGGAGCCCTTGAAACAGTAGTGAGATGAAGGCAGTCTAGCTGCGAGTTAGTGAGTTGTTGGTTGTACCTCAGACAGTGCAGTTCTCCTCAGAGCATCGGAGTGAGAGGATTCCTGTCAGAGCGTGTTAGAGAGAAAGTTACCTCAGACGAGCTGTGAGGGAGAGATAAGATCTCCTCAGAACACCGGGGAGAGACTCCTGGACACGCCCCCAACGCTGACGCGGCGGCAGGTCCTTCCACATCGGTGTGCCTGGCAGAGCTGCAGCCTTCAGGAGAAGGTAGGCCACGCTTAACTAGGGGGGCGCAGACATGTCGCAGCCGCAAGCTGACAGCGCGGCCCAGGGCGACCGCTCCGGTGACTTACCCGCCGGCGCTGCCGCGCAGGATGGAAGCGCTGGCCCCTCATCCGGTCCTGTGGCCCCGATAGTACCGCTGACGCTCCCATACCTGCCTGGAGCGAAGTGGCTTCCTCAGTACAGCGGTAAGCCAGATACCCTGTCAGGGTTTAAACGCAAAATATTCAGCATAATGGACAAGTACCCTATGACAGAGAAACAAAGAGCTGCAGTGGTAGTAGGACAATTGACTGGTGCTGCAGAGAGGGAAGTAGAGACTTGGACAGCTGCAGACCAGGAATCAGTGCTTTCAATTTTCTTAAAGCTACAGACTATTTTTGAGGACCGCACTGAAACAGATCTCCGGATGAGGTTTTACCAATGCTCCCAGAGACCAGATGACAGTATTAGGGACTACGCCTGCCGACTACAGGGGGCCCTGCGAGCTCTCAAACAAGTCAACCCTATAAGTGCCATTAATGAAAGCAAAATGTTGAAGGAACAGTTTGTACGGGGACTGAGGTCCCAAGCTGAAAGCAGAACTGTGCACTGGTGGTCCTTGGATCATCCTGACGCTACCTTTGATGCCCTAAAAGATATGGCTATAAAAGGACTGCGACCCCTGGAGAAGCCTGAGGTGGCAACCTAGTGTCACCCGGGTGAGGCCACTCTAAAGCCAGCAGCATCCACCTTTTCCCCTCTGGCGGCGGAAGCCAAAACGCAGGTGGCGCCCCCTACTGAGTTGGACTGTCTGCGCTCGGAAGTGCGCCAGCTGACTAAAAACCTGGCTGCTGTAATGAGTGCCCTGCAACGGAGGAAGGAGGAAAGATCCTGCTAGCTGACTGCCCAGAGGATGTCCCTTGGATGAACCGGAGGAAAAGGAGGACGCCACCCCCAGGAGCGACCGCTGATCAGCACCATCCTCGCCGAGAGATCATCTGCTACCGTTGCAACAGAGAAGGTCATCTAGCCCGACAGTGTCCTTTAAACGAGCAGATCCTGGGTCCGAGGGCCAGCACCCAGGAATAGACTCCTCCGGCCCCTCAGACTGGAACCGCAGGTTTGTGGGAGGAAGACCCTACCTGTCCATCATCCTGGACGGGATCGCAATCCCTGCCCTGCTGGACACTGGATCTCAGGTGACCATCATACTGTAAGGTTCTATGTATATATTCCTGAAACTCAGTTTGTTCGTCAGCCATTTTACTTTCTGTCTTGCTGCAGCTATCTTGCCCTCAGTCAAAATGGAGTTTCCAGCTTGCATGTTCCCGCCCTGATTCTCTCCTTTGCTTCTTAAGCAGCCACAGCTGAGCAATCAGTGCTTCAGAATCTAGCCTGCAGTGAACCTGTGACTTGACTCCTGTAAGCCTTGGACCTTGTACTCCAGCTATTCCTACTGAGGAACTCTGAAGCACTTGTGGACTCTGAACCCTGCTCTTGGAAAGACCCACGTTTGCATGGACTTACGGTAACAGAGAAGAAGATCCTGAATCTGTATTGGAGAGTGATTGCTGAGCTTGGATTACTCTGGCCTGCTGTGTCTCCTGTTTCTGTGTCTGCAAACTGTGTGACTATTTCTGCCAACTTGTATGAAGTAATACAGGACTTTTCTATATCAAACCTGTGACTCCTGTGTTTTCATCGCACCCAAGCACAAGACGCTATATGAACTGTACTACATACATTACAAGATTCTGAAGCCAAAACGTTAGTGTCTGCTGGGTCTGGAAGGCTGTGTCTGCTGTACTGTGGATATCAGACGTCCGGTTGTACTTTCTGTGATGACAGTGGTTGTGACTTCTCACAACCATTCCAGGTGAGCAATTCCCTTAAGTTTTTTCTTTTTGCAGTGTTACCACAGGTAAACACTATTGTTTTTTTTTTTTTCCTTTCTTTTCTCTTTTTTGTCCGCTGTAACTCTGGATATCAGATGTCTGGTTGAAACTTTCTGTGATGATAGTGGTTGTGACTTCTCACAACCATTCCAGGTGAGCAGTTCCCTTAATTTTTTTTTTCTCTCTGCAGTGTTGCCACAGGTGAACACTATTGTTTTTTTTCTCTCCTCTTCTTCCAGTAATCCTGTCTTAAAAGATCTGGAAAATGGAGGCCCGCATAAAGGAACTTTGCGGAGTGACTGATAATATCCTTGCAGATTTGCAGAATATAAAGACCCGTTTTACAAATCTACAGGACCTCAATAATCACAATTTGCAAGTGGTTGGACAGACTACCCAGGATTTGCGAGCCAGAATTGAGGTTCTAGAGGGGCGAGTCCAGGCTCCTGCCGTAGCCCCGAGTGCTGGGATTCCCGAGTTGCCCCCTTTTCGTTTTGGCGGTGAACGTGAGAAATTCAGGGGATTTATTAATCAATGCAATCTTTTTTTTTCTGCACATGCTTCACAATTTCCCACTGAACGATCTAAGGTGCTTACTATAATTATGTTGCTTACCAACAAGGCTTTAATGTGGGCAAACCCTCTGATTGAGACTGAGGATGATTGTTTGAATCACCTTGATGATTTTATTTCAGCCATGGGGCAGGTGTTTGATGACCCCAATCGAGGTGCAACAGCTGAAGCAGCCATGTTAGCTTTGCGCCAAGGTAAGCACTCGGTAGCTGAATATGCCTTGGATTTCAGGAGATGGCCCTTGATACCACCTGGGACAGTTCCGCCAAAAAATCTATTTTTCGAAAGGGGTTATCTCCACTGATTAAGGATGAACTTGCTCGTGCCGACCCTCCCACTGCGTTAGGTGACTTTATTAACTACTGCATCCGTATTGATACTCGTCTGACTGAACGCAGGCAAGAGAGATGGTTCGAAAGCAATCGTACTAACCTTTTCCTACCTTCCTCTCCAGCTAAGGAACCTTTGAGTAGGATTACACGGGAACCTGAACCTGAACCCATGCAGGTAGACTCTTTACAACGACGGGTTAGTGATGCACGCAAGGAACATCGTTTTAAGGAGAATCTATGTTTCTATTGTGGTAAGTCAGGGCACTTCATTATAAACTGCCCCAGCCGTTCTCGTAAGACTACTGCAGCACTCATTCATTGTGAGTGTTGCGAGAGGGGATCTGTCAGGTCCGAGCCTCAGGCTCCAGAGAGATCTGCAGCAACAGATCTTGATTTCTCGGACTTAAACTCCGTTACCTCTGAGGACGTTGACTGTGTAAACGCTGCCATTTTTCAAGTTTCCTCAGCGGTGTCCCAGCTGAGTTGTAAGAAAAACAATTCTCATTGCTTTCTTTCCATCAAACTCTGGGTTGACTCAGCTTGGGTGTCTAGCTCTGCTATGATCGACTCAGGGGCAAGTGGAAATTTTATGGATGTCTCCTTTGCTCTGAAACAGGGAATACGTTCAGTGAAGAAGGCTACTCCAGTACAGATGGAAACTGTGGATGGCTCCCTGCTGACCTCTGGACCAGTGGATCAGGAAACAGAGCCTTTGAGGGTTCTTATGGGTAAAGATCATCAAGAGAAACTGTCCTTTATGCTTATCTCTTCTCCCCACTTTCCCATTATTCTAGGGCTACCATGGCTGCAGGCTCAGAATCCTACCATTAACTGGGAGACCAAGGAATTACACTTTCCAGAGAAACAGATGAGTCCAAAAGTTTCAGCTTGCTCTGTTCCTAAAGGAATCATGTCAGTCCCTGAACTACCAGCTGTATACCAGGACTATGTGGATTTATGTGACAAGAAGAACGCTGACCAGCTTCCTCCTCACCGTCCATATGATTGTCCAATTGAATTATTGCCTGGAGCAGAGATACCTTTTGGTAAGATCTACCCCCTGGCGGGGCCCGAGCTAAAGGCTTTAAAGGATTACATAGATGAAAATCTAGCCAAGGGCTTCATACGCCCCTCTTCATCTCCTGCAGGTGCACCCATCTTCTTTGTAAAGAAGAAAGATGGATCTCTGAGACCATGCGTAGACTATAGGGAACTCAATAAGGTTACTATTAGAAACCGTTATCCATTGCCTTTAATCCCTGAGTTATTGGAGAGAGTGCGACATGCCAAAATTTTTTCTAAACTAGATCTTCGTGGGGCCTATAACTTAGTCCGTATTAGACCTGGGGATGAATGGAAGACTGCATTCAGGTCACGCTACGGACACTTTGAATATCTAGTTATGCCTTTTGGTCTGAGTACCGCCCCAGCCACTTTCCAACACTTGGTGAATGACATCTTCAGGGATCTCCTAGATACATTCGTGGTAATTTATTTGGATGATATTCTAATTTTTTCTAACTCCACAGAGGAACATCATGGACATGTGAGAATGGTCTTGGAACGTCTAAGACAAAATCATCTTTACATCAAACTTGAAAAGTGTGAATTCCATAGGACCGAAATTCAATTTCTGGGGTATGTACTGTCTACACAAGGAATTAGTATGGATGGAAGCAAAACCCAAGCCATCAAGGATTGGCCAAGTCCTAGAAATGTGAAGGAGGTACAGCGCTTCATCGGGTTTGCCAACTTCTATAGACGTTTCATTAGAAATTTCTCTGAGGTAGTGTCACCTATCACTCAACTTACCCGGAAAGAGTCTAGGTTTTCCTGGACTCCCCAAGCCCAGGAAGCATTTTCCCGTCTAAAAGATAAATTTACCACTGCACCTATCCTAGTACATCCCAACCCCGAGCTTGCCTTCATAATAGAGGTGGATGCTTCAGACTGTGCCGTTGGAGCTATACTCTCTCAGAGAACAGGTGAGAAGAATGTCTTGCATCCCTGTGCCTTCTTTTCCCAGCAGTTGTCTTCGGCTGAGAGGAACTACGATGTGGGCAATAGAGAGTTGTTGGCCATTATTGCCGCCTTCAAAGAATGGAGACACCTTCTTCGGGGAGCTGCACAGCAAATAGTCGTCCTGACAGACCATCGTAACCTTTAGTTTATCAGGTCGGCTAAGTGCCTGACTCCTCGCCAGGCTCGCTGGAATCTTTTCTTAAACCAATTTAATTTTATCATCTCTTATAGACCAGGATCGCGCAATGGAAAGGCTGATGCACTCTCTAGGATTTACTCAGCAGAGACACGTCCAATTACTCCTCCTAAGACTATTCTTCCTGACTCTAGATTCCTAGGAGTAATTCATAATCAAGACCTACTTAAGGACATCAAGGAAGCATACCATGCGGATTCCTTTTTGGCACAACCCCCAAGGGACGTAAGTCTTGTCTTTAAGAATGGTGTGTGGATTCAGGGACAACGTCTGTATATTCCTGAAACAGTCAGATTAAGAGTATTGCAACTCATTCACGATTCCAAGATAGCTGGGCATAGAGGAATTCTAAAGACACAGGAATTTCTTTCTCGTTTCTTTTGGTGGCCCACTTGCAGGAAGGATGTTTTGAATTATGTCACTTCATGTGAGGTCTGTGCAAGATGCAAAACACCTCGCTCCTCACCAACTGGTCTGTTACAGCCTCTTCCCACCCCGTCCCGCCCGTGGGGATCCATTTCTATGGACTTCATTGTGGAGTTACCAACCTCTCAGGGGAAGAACACCATTCTAGTGGTGGTTGACCGTCTAACAAAGGCAGCTCATTTTATCCCTTGTGTCGGCTTACCCACTGCAAAACAGACATCAGATTTGATGATTAAAGATGTGTTTCGCTTACATGGAGTACCGGATGAGGTTATTTCGGATCGAGGGGTGCAATTCACTTCTAGGTTTTGGCAAAATTTCTGTGCAGCATTGGACATTAAAGTAAACCTTTCTTCTGCTTTTCATCCCCAGACTAATGGACAGACCGAACGAACCAATCAAACCCTGGAGCAGTATCTCCGCTGCTTTATCTGCCACCTACAGGATGATTGGGTGGATCTACTTCCATTAGCTGAGTTCTCGTATAACAACTCTCAGAGTGCCTCCACTAAACAGTCTCCTTTTTACTCTAATCTAGGTTATCATCCTAACATTCTACCACGATTTCCCATAGAAACGCCTTTACCAGCAGTGGCTGAAAGAATCACGTCTTTACAGAAGAATATGGATCTTCTAAAAGAAAATCTGGAATCGGCTCAAGAAAGGTACAAGAAAGCAGCAGATAAATTTCGTAAACCTGCACCAGCTTTCAAGGTAGGAGACTTGGTCTGGCTGTCAACCAGAAATCTTAAGTTAAGGATTCCATCGTCTAAGTTGGGACATAAGTACATTGGACCCTATAAAATCAGTAAAATTATAAGTGCCGTTGCTTGTCGTCTTCAACTGCCCAGAACTATGAGAATCCACCCTGTCTTTCATGTATCCCTACTAAAGGCTGCGACACCCAATACGTTTCCTGGACGTTCCTCTCCTTGCCCTGACCCAGTGCTAGTCGATGGTCAGGAAGAATTTGTGGTGGAAAGGATTTTAGATTCCAGGTTGTATAGAAATCAGTTACAATATCTGATTAAATGGCAGGGCTACCCAGTGGAGGACAACTCATGGGAACCGGTCAATAACGTTAATGCTCCTCGCTTGCTCCGTCAGTTTCATCAGAGGTACCCACACAAGCCTGGTCTGAGGTCATCCGGAGGTTGTCCTTAAGGGGGGAGTAATGTAAGGTTCTATGTATATATTCCTGAAACTCAGTTTGTTCGTCAGCCATTTTACTTTCTGTCTTGCTGCAGCTATCTTGCCCTCAGTCAAAATGGAGTTTCCAGCTTGCATGTTCCCGCCCTGATTCTCTCCTTTGCTTCTTAAGCAGCCACAGCTGAGCAATCAGTGCTTCAGAATCTAGCCTGCAGTGAACCTGTGACTTGACTCCTGTAAGCCTTGGACCTTGTACTCCAGCTATTCCTACTGAGGAACTCTGAAGCACTTGTGGACTCTGAACCCTGCTCTTTGAAAGACCCACGTTTGCATGGACTTACGGTAACAGAGAAGAAGATCCTGAATCTGTATTGGAGAGTGATTGCTGAGCTTGGATTACTCTGGCCTGCTGTGTCTCCTGCTTTCTGTGTCTGCAAACTGTGTGACTATTTCTGCCAACTTGTATGAAGTAATACAGGACTTTTCTATATCAAACCTGTGACTCCTGTGTTTTCATCGCACCCAAGCACAAGACGCTATATGAACTGTACTACATACATTACACATACCTGATGTCCTGTATAATAAGTTTTGGTCCATGGACAGTCTCCAGCCCCGAGCCCTGACTTTGCTGTGTACGCCTCTAATGGTCTCCCGGTTGATATATTCGGAGCCAAAAACGTGGACGTAAAGGTGGGCAGAGTGGAGCTGAAGGACCAGGGACTCTTAGTGGTAAAGACTGTAAATGAGGAAAATGGCTTAAATGTGGTTTTAGGTACAAACATTATTAGTAACTGTCTGGGAGAAGTTGTGTTTTTGCTCCAACAGCTCGCCGAAGTTGCCAGGCCAAAGCAAAAGGGAGTGATCCAGAGGGAGATCCGGGCCCTGATGTGCCAGCAGCAAGCGAAGCTGACAGATGGTGAAATTGGTAATGTACGGGTGACAGACCCGAACCCCATTGTGATACCCCCAATGAGTGAAATGCTTATATGGTGTAGAGCAGCAATAGGTCTGAGAGGACAGAACTACCAAGCAGTAGTAGAGCCCCATTGTTCAGAGCACAGACCTACACTCTTGACTGTTAGAGGGGTAGTAGAAGTACGAAATGGGAGAGTACCAGTAAGTCTTCTCAACTGGGGAGAAGATGAAGTGAATTTACCACGTTATGCCACTGTTGCTAAATTACATACCGTAGATAACAACTCCATTCTCACGACCGAGTCCTTAGCCTCCCGCCAACCAGCGGAGGATAATGACCCAGCAACCCAGGTGGAGGATTGGTGTCAGCAGCTCCATGTCGGGACAGACACCACTCCCGCCCACCAGAAACAGGGAGTACTACGGGTGGTACAGGAGTACACACAGGTATTTAGCAAACATCCACTTGACTTTGGGACAATTAAGGGAGTACAACATCATATCCCTACAGGCAGCCATCCTCCCATCAAAGAGCAGTACAGGCCTATACCTCCAGCGCACTACCAGAAAGCTAAGGAAATGTTGCGTGACATGAAGGAAGCAGGGGTGATAAGGGATAGTTGTCCCTGGGCAGCACCTCTAGTCCTAGTTAGGAAAAAGGATGAAGCATGAGAATGTGTGTAGATTACAGACAAGTAAATCGCATTACACATAAAGATGCATACCCTTTACCACGCATTGAGGAATCCTTAGCTGCCTTAAAAACTGCTAACTACTTTTCCACCCTCGACCTCACTAGTGGGTACTGGCAAGTAGCTGTGGCTGAGGAGGATCGGGAGAATACGGCTTTCACCACCCCGATGGGACTCTGTGAGTTTGACAGAATGCCGTTTGGACTCAGCAGTGCCCCGGGAACGTTCCAGAGAGTGATGGAGAGTTGCCTGGGACATCTCAACTTTGAAACCGTGTTGCTGTACCTGGACAACGTAATTGTGTACTCCAAGACGTATGAGGATCATCTGAAGCACCTGGCAGAGGTATTTGAGTCACTGTCGAAGTATGGGATGAAACTGAAGCCTTCAAAGTGCCATCTGCTCAAACAAAAGGTACAGTACTTGGGACATATTGTCAGCTCAGAAGGAGTAGCGCCAGACCCCGAGAAGGTCACTGCCATCCAGAAATGGCCAGAGCCGAAGAATCTCAAGGAGGTGCGCCAGTTCCTGGGACTGACAGGTTACTACCGGAGGTTTGTAAAGGACTACACTAAGAAAGCAGCGCCTCTGCAGGACCTCCTGGTAGGACAACCCCTCAAGAGCAGAAATCCTCCATTCCACTGGGGTAAAGAACAAGCTGAGGCATTCAAGGAGATGAAGGACATCCTGACAGGCAATGAGATCTTAGCCTATCCTGACTACAGCCAGCCGTTCCTGCTGTATACTGATGCCAGCAACGAAGGATTGGGAGCTGTCCTCAGTCAGAAGCAAAATGGCCTGGAGAAAGTCATCGCATATGCAAGCAGGAAGCTCCGGCCGACCGATAGAAACCCAGAGAACTATAGTAGCTTCAAGTTGGAGTTCCTGGCGCTGGTCTGGGCCATTACAGAAAGATTCAAGCATTACTTAGGCTCCAGCAAGTTCACTGCTTACACTGACAATAACCCCTTGACACATCTTGAAACAGCCAAGCTGGGAGCCATGGAGCAACGTTGGATGGCTCGGCTGTCGAACTATCAATTTACCATCAAGTACAGGGCGGGCCGTAAGAACGCCAATGCTGACGCCTTGTCCAGAATGCCACATGAGTCCGACACGGAAAAGGAATTGGATGATCTAGAAGAGATTGAGCTACCTGCATTCCACAGAAATGGGATGATCCACGAGCAACGAGCCTACAGGAGGCAGCGTGGTAAGACGTTAAACCCTTTACCTCACCACAGCTGGAAGGAGACCCAGAACAGTGACCCGGTTGTCAGCTGCATCAAGGAGCTGATAACTCAGGAAGGTTCCTCCTTGGAGAAGGATGCGTCTCAACAAGCAAAGCAGCTGTGGAACGAGAGAAGCCGGCTGTTTATTTGCCGAGAGAAGCTGTGCCGAAGGTACGTCAACCCCAGAACCCATGAGATGGTATGGCAGATAGTAGTCCCAAGAACAGACATCCAGATGGTGTTGGAAGCCTACCACGATCGAGCGGGGCACTTTGGCTGGAAGAAGCTGGAAACCCTGCTGAAGTGGCGTTTCTACTGGGTGGGAATGCACAATTCCATCGAGAAATGGTGTAAGAACTGTGCGTCCTGTAGCCTCCGAAGAAAAGACTACAGTAGCCAGAAAGCACCCCTGCAGCCCATCAAGACGACTCGTCCCTTGGAGATCGTGGCATTGGACCATGTCAAGTTGTCACCCAGCAGGTCAGGATACTCATATGCCCCGACGATGGTGGATCACTACTCCAGGTTCCTAGTGGTCGCCCCTGTCAAAGATCTGACAGCTGAAACAGCAGCAAAGACGTTTCAGGCGTATTTCTGCAGACCCCATGGATATCCAGAGCAAGTGTTAACTGATCAGGGTCCTGCCTTTGAAGCCGAATTGTTTAAAGAGTTCTGTCACTTGTACGGGTGTAAGAAGATAAGAACCACACCGTACCACCCCCAAACAAATGGTCTTTGTGAAAAGATGAATCACATAGTCATTGATCTGCTGAAGACGGTACCACTTGAGGAGAGGAATCGGTGGCCAGACCTACTACCTGACCTGGTAGATCTGTACAATCACATACCTGTGAGTTCCACCAACTGCACTCCAGCCTACCTTATGCGAGCAAGACCAGGAAAGCTGCCCATGGATTTGGAACTTGGTGTTGTAGAACCAGAAGCTGATGTTACTACTGAAGATTGGGACACGAACCGACAGGAACAGTACAGGAGAGTACAAGCCTGCGTGGAAGATAGTCTCAATAAAGTAAGGGAAAAGCAAGAGGAGAACTACAACAAAAGTGCGCCAGCTAAACCTTTTATGCCTGGAGAAATTGTGCTAAAAAGAAAAAGAAGAATGCACAAATTGGATGATCAGTGAGAAAAAGAGCCATATGTCGTGCAAAATTCCAAATTTGACAACAGGAAAACCTGTACCATTAGCAAAGATGGAGGAAAGACGACCACCACGGTATCCAGTGACCACCTAAAACTGTGTCCAGACATGTTAAAACTTCATGAGGAAGAACTTGTTATGGAAAAAGAGAAACCAGGTGAAGTCATACATACGGACTTAGGAGATTTTCCTGCAGATTGGCCTTGTATCGGGGATGCTGTGATTATTCCAGTACTCCACAAGAAGCGCTTCAACGTCCAGTTGAGCCAGTTGCTGCAGCAGAAGAAATAGTTCAAGAGGAACCTGCTCCTGTAGCACCTCTAGAAGTAGAGTCTCAAGAAATGGAACCTCAAGACGTGGAACTACCAGAAGAATCCCCTGGCGAAACAGAACCGCATCGCCCAGCCACCAGTATGCTTGCCAGATCCCTAGAGAGGTTAAGGCAGTATTACAGTTTGCCAGCACGCAGGACAGATAGGCCAGATGCTACTATACCTGAAGCAACACCACGTAGGTCAGTACGCACAACGAAAGGCAGGTTACCTGTTAGGTACCAAGAGTAGTCCTAGCAAATTAATCCAGTAGGACCCAGACAGGGTTTACTGAACTGTACAAAGTTGTGAAGAGAATTGCACTTTATTGAGAATGTTATATGATAATGTTTACATGCTGAAGTAGTATACCCCAGTTGGGTAATGTGATAGTGATATGTGAAATGCTGTTTTGAAGGACTGCGTGGTTGAGGACTTTGCCAGCCCAAAAACTGTGTTGTAAATAGTTGGCACTCAGTGCCCCATCTTGGTTTTACGTAAACCATCCTACCTCAGAGGAAAAACCCGTATGGTGTGGCCTTGAGTGAGGTCTGCAGCAAAGAAGTCCTGTAGCCCACCCAGGACCACCGTGGGAGGTTTGGTACGGGTCCTCCACAAGAATTCTGTATTTATTGTGTGAAAGTATTTTGATATTTTCTATTTGCCATTTGTACACATTGTAACGTTTAAAGTGTCCTTACCTCCCGCAAGGGATGAGTTATGTTTTGTTGATGTTATAAAAATTGTTTTCTTTTTCAGCCCGGGAGTGCTGATATTAACTAGGGGGATGTGTAGCCCAGCTGTGACTGGAGCCACATGTCGCCCAGGAGGATGCACGGAAAGGTAAAATCCATGATAATCTATAAGCACACAACACTTCACATTTTTCCTGGTTCCACCAGAGGGAGCCCTTGAGACAGTAGTGAGATGAAGGCAGTCTAGCTGCGAGTTAGTGAGTTGTTGGTTGTACCTCAGACAGTGCAGTTCTCCTCAGAGCATCGGAGTGAGAGGATTCCTGTCAGAGCGTGTTAGAGAGAAAGTTACCTCAGACGAGCTGTGAGGGAGAGATAAGATCTCCTCAGAACACCGGGGAGAGACTCCTGTCAGATTAGCCTGAGGCTGAGGAAGTCTGAACGAGATAGCTGATATCTACTGCTGCCTGTGCTTATGTCAAAGGTGTGAGTAGGACGACAGGCAAGTGGAAAAGGGAAAGAGAGAGTGACTGAGGAGAAATAGCGACGATAGCTTACCTCCACTCTGCACCACCGGACACCGGGTCCGTGCTTACCAGCATCTGCACGACTGGTAGGAGACACCGGAGATCCTGGACTTCAAGTCGCAGGGGCCCAGCAGTGCTGATATGTAGCCGAGGTTAGGAAGACGGGGTCTGGCAGGTACCGCCAAAGAGACACTGTTCTGTCCACAAAAAGACCTCATCACAAGATCAGCCGGGCGTAGCAAAGAGAAGGAGTTAAACTCTGTTTTATGCAAGTTAGAAACTCACACACATAAGGTCGTAAGGAGGCCTTACACCTACTCAGTGGATTGTTGGACGTGCATCTCCACCCTGACGGCCTCCCGGGACGTGCCTGCAACTTCATCACCAGTAAAGGTACGGAAAGAGACTGTCTTGTGTGTGTCTGCATTATTGCTCCTTCACCCCTATACCGCCATATACTTCGAGGGATCAGTCTTACCTGTGGAAGACTTAACACCTTGCTGCCCAGTAACAACCCTCAGAGGATTCACCCTGCAGCGCTGGTCACCCTGATCAGAAACCACAGGTGGCGTCACGAACATTTCTATCATCCCCTGTAAATATCCCCTTTAGTGAGCGCCAGGGCAATGGACCGAGCTGCGCTACCCGTGACATCCTCCAGTAAAGTGAACGGGCTCGGTGCCGAGTACCCCAAAGCCCTGCTACGTGCGACTCACATGCGTGACCACAGCTCCATTCACTTCTAGGGGAGCGGTAGTGTGCATGCGTGACCACAGCTCCATTCACTTCTAGGGGAGCAGTAGTGCGCATGCGTGACCACAGCTCCATTCACTTCTAGTGGATTGGTAGTGCGCATGCTTGACCACAGCTCCATTCATTCTAGGTGAGAGATAGTGCACATGCGTTACCACAGCTCATTCACTTCTTGTGGAGTGGTAAGTGCGCATGGCTTGCCCAGGTATAACTCGCAGCCCCTTTCGTACGGCCCGGTGCCCCCTATATCCTGACCTTCGAGTGAGATAATGGACAGGAGAAAGGAATAAACGAAAAGGAGCAGAACCATCCACCATTTTTTACAGTCCATGTCTATAAATCCGCCTTTATTTTACCAGCACAGACGTCTCCCGGGGGCGGCGATCACGTCACGATTCACCACATCTGTGAATTTTATGTGTAAATGCAATACACAGAGTACAGAGCGGGCACGAGATACCTCTGCTCCTTATACAGAGCTGAGCCTATGGCCCGCACGGGGAGTACAAGAGCGGGGCGGAGATACATCTGCTCCTTATACAGAGCTGAGCCTGCGGCCTGCGCGGGAGTGCAAGAGCGGGCGCGAGATACATCTGCTCCTTATACAGAGCTGAGCCTGCGGCCCGCGCAGGGTGTACAGAGCGGGCGCGAGATACATCTGCTCCTTATTCAGAGCTGAGCCTGCAGCCCGCGCGAGTACAAGAGCGGGCGCGAGATACCTTGCTCCTTATACAGAGCTGAGCCTGCGGCCCGCGCGGGGGTACAAGAGCGGGCGCGAGATACATCTGCTCCTTATACAGAGCTGAGCCTGCAGCACGCGCGAGTACAAGAGTGGGCGCGAGATACCTCTGCTCCTTATACAGAGCTGAGCCTGCGGCCCGCGCGGAGAGTACAAGGGAGCGGGCGCCGAGATACATCTGCTCCTTATACAGAGTTGAGCCTGCGGCTCGCAAAGGGAGTACAAGAGGGGTGCGAGATACATGTGTCCCTATACAGAGCTGAGCCTGCGGCCCCGCGCGGGGAGTACAAGAGCGGGCACGAGTACCTCTGCTCCTTATACAGAGCTGAGCCTGCGGCCCGCGCGGGAGTACAAGAGCGGATGCGAGATACCTCTGCTCCTTTTTACAGAGCTGAGCCTGCGGCCGCACGGGGAGTACAAAAAAGCGGGCGCGAGAATACATCTGCTCCTTATACAGAGTTGACCCTGCGGCTGCAAAGGGAGTACAAAAGCGGGGCGAGATACATGTGCTCCTATACAGAGCTGAGCCTGCGGCCCGCGCGGGAGTACAAGAGCGGGCACGAGATACCTCTGCTCCTTATACAGAGCTGAGCCTGCGGCCCGCGGGGAGTACAAGAGCGGGGGGAGATACCTCTGCTCTTATACAGAGCTGAGCCTGCGGCCACCGCGCGGGGAGTACAAGAGGGCGCGAGATACCTCTGCTCCTTATACAGAGTGAGCCTGCGGCCGGCGGGGAGTACAAGAGCGGGCGCGAGATCCCTTGCTCCTTATACATAGCTGAGCCTGCGGCCCGCGCGGGGAGTACAAGAGCGGGCGCAGATTACATATGCTCCTCATACAGAGCTGAGCTGCGGCCCGCCGGGGAGTACAAGAGCGGGCGGAGTACCTTTTTATAAGAGCTGGGCCCGCGACGACGGCCGAGTACCTCTGTTCCTTATACAGAGCTGAGTCTGGGCCCGCGCGGGGAGTACAAGAGCGGGCGCGAGATACCTCTGCTCCTTATACAGAGTGAGCCTGCGGCCATGCGGGGAGTTCAAGAGCGGGGCGCGAGATACCTCTGCTCCTTATACAGAGCTGAGTCTGCGGCCCGCGCGGGGAGTACAAGAGCGGGTGTGAGATACATCTGCTCATCATACAGAGCTGAGCCTGCGCGGGGCGAATCCAGCGTAAACCATTTCCTAAACCGCAAAGTCATCACCTTTGGCTGTGGAATAGAAGTTGGGCACTTTTATTGGCCAACAGTAAATTTGCTAATTCTTTGCGTTATTTTTTTATGCCAATTTTCAGTTATTTCAGATACGAAGCTTCAAAAATGTAACTGAGCTCTTTGTGACTTCATAGGAATACTAATGTCGGACACAGATGAGTAGGTCCATTTAACATCTCTTTTTCCATCATTTTGTACTCTGTGTAACAGACCCTTGGATCAGGACAAGTTAATCCATAATCAGATCACAGATGAGATTTAGCAGCGGGAGAAGAGTGCTCTGGACCTTGTGGCAGACAGTGACCAGGTGATTTTTATGTCTCCTGTGAGGACACTGCGGCCTGTCCTCACATACAATACATCCAGTGAAATCATTCCAGCAGTAAAGAAATAGATTTTCCCTTTAAATTCAGTTACTTATAAGAAAGTAACTCGTGGTGTTAATTCCTTAATTTGGAAGTTATATGCAGATTTTGGGGCCAATCACTGGGGTTCCAACCGGCTGAATGGAGCGGGGATCAATCATGTGCACGCCGCTCCATTCACTCTTAATAGAAGGTCCGAAGATAGCGGAGTGCTCCGACAATACTTACCTTGCCGCAACTGCGACAGTGGTGTTTCCTGCGGATGACAGTAAAAGGAGCTTTACACGCAGTGCACAGACTGCAGACTTCATCCGGTACCCAGTCAGGAGGATCTGAGGAACACAAAACAAAGCTTTGCAAAAAATCTTATTTTAAATTTAAAAAAAAAAAAACACACTTACAGCTCCATGCAGACCTATGTGTCTCCATGGTAACAGACTACAAATACACTCTGTGTGGTTGATCCTGCAGTCATATTTTGTGCACAGATGGAACAAAAAATGGAGGCAGAAACAAGGGAGACAAATAGATCTTCAGGATCAGATACAAAAGCTTTTGTTTGTAGTGAGAAATTAGATACACGATCACAATAAGTTTTTATGCAATTAAGGGAACCCCTCACGGGTCAAAAACTGGCATATATTTACTTTATCGCTGCTGCTCTCCAGAGTAGTCCCAATATTTTTTTTTTTAAATCCGCAAAACGGTTCCAGAGATATGAGCATTTTTACAAGGAGGCGTGGCTCAAATGGTAATTATGCAGAACAGTCTAAATACACGCCCCTCAGGATCCAGTTAGCCACGCCCCTTAACACTAACTAAAAGTACTTGTAGCTCTGAAACGTGTGGCAGATTTACAGAAAATAAAAAATGCCATATTCAGGGGAGCTTCGGGAATAAAATAAAAGCAAAGAATGGGCAAATTTAATCAGGCGACAGGTCCTCTGCTAACGTTTTGTTGTAGAGGGCTGCAAAAACTGCAGCCGTATTGGTTGCCTCCTTTCAACAACAATTGATCCCTAAATCCAGAACATGACACATACAGTATCGTATACAGCAGCTTTCCTGGAAACATATGAGTCCACCGAGGCGTCATTCAACTTTCCAGAACTACAAATCTAACTATACAGCAATAATGGAGTATTGGATATATCTAAGCATAACCAGGCAGAATGCTGGGAAAAAGAGTGACCGTAGGTAGATTAGTGTCACAGTTTTCACAGGAGAGAAGGACTCAATGAGAAGCCACCTGGCGATACGCGCGTCGGAGTCTTAGGGTTTCTTTTCCGGTGTCATTCCCAGCTATATCGTATGTCTGTTTTTCTGGATCTTTGCAGAGGTCATATGATACTTACTATTTACCTATTTATTTGGAACTTATTTGTATATTTAATGTCCCTGTTGCTATATAATACACACACCAACTGGGGAGACAATAAGTATATTATCGTCTCTATACGTTTTACTGTGAATTTTCATTGTGTATGGCCCTCCCGATTTTCTAAGTTTTAATAAAATTATTACATTTTTGTTGTGAAATCTTTATGATTTTATTTGTAGTCATTCGTTCCTTGGTAGGGTTTTAGACTAGCGTACAAGTCAGAGCTGACGAGGAGAACATCAAATCGTTGTGAGCCCGTCTGCCCACGACAAGGCGACTCTTCAGACAAAAACCTACGTTGTCAGTCTGAGCTCTTCTGGGCCTAGGCTTTAGGATCCAGCTAAACTCTGTCTAATTAGACCTCAGCTTAGATGAGAGCAGGGGCACACCGCTGGTTTTTCCTAGGGGCGGCCCTCTGTTATTTGTTAACCAACAAAGATTAGGAACAGAAAGCGATGTCTGACACCAAGGACATGAAGAAGCGCAATATGTCAGTCCATTACCTTCAAAGTCTCCGTCCCGAGCCTTGGCAGCCAGCTTGAAGAGGAGAATGGTTCCTGGCAGAGAGCACAATCTTCTAGTGCAGCGCTCCTTGTCCCAGGCTCACTGCAAATACAATAAGATTTATTGTTGTGCACTCGAATTTATAAATGGCGAGGTGCTAGTGTCATGGAATAAATCCCAAACTAGTAATGTAAATTGCCTGCACACTCAAGAGGGAATTCCATGCAAAAATAGAACAACTTTTATTGATCCAACCAACCAAAGTGAGAAGCATAATAATTAAAGCGTCATAAGCATAACGTTTCGACTCTCCCGAGTTTTTCAAACGCCGCTATGAGAAAAAAGTAACAAAATATGGTTGAAATAAACAGAAAAATAACAGATCAAAGTAAAAATAACATAATAAAGAAAAACATTTCATCATATTTATTAATGCAAAAAATTTCACCATTATATATAATGGAAGGTGCCTTTTACCATGGAGACTAACAAGCACCAACCGTATGCGAGAGTAAAGAGGTGAATAGTAAAGTGGTGATTAGAATCCACCCAAAAGTATGAGTATAGATGGGAAAATCAAGAAGTTAGAAACAATAAAGGACAATTATACCTGGAAAATTGCTTTAGACGAAGTTTTTAAAGAGAGGCAAATAATGCATTGCTAGACAAAGGGAATTGGTACAAGTTAGTTTAGATGAACTGCTGTAGAGGTTAAACACTGGTGAGAGGTATGTTGGCATAAATACCTGTTGCAATGAATAGCCAAGAGTCAAATTAAAAGGAGGTTCCCCAGGTAGGGCCTGGGGTGTAAACATGTAGGAAGAATAGGGGATTAGAGAAAATAACTCAGATGAAGAGGAAACTAATGAAATAAAATGTGTAAACTTATTACTGGATGGTTGTTAGATTAAATGGCGTTTAGGACCTTTCAAGCTGAAAGGTGTAAAGTCTGTAAAATAAAAAAAAGGTAAAGAATATATGGACTCGTGGTACAAAAAAGGTAATGGGTCATAATGTGGGTATGCACGTTAAAAATAGTGGGCACTATTCATTATGGAAAGGTTAAATTATTGTCCAGAGTGCTTCAAGGTCCCCGGGTAAGGGCTGCGGTTAGCAGTAAGATATTTAACAAGCCGGCCAAAGAATTGTTAAGGAAAGTCCTGTATAAAGCAGATTACTTATGTCGGTGTGGGGCAGCGACGCTCCTCGTCTTGCTGGGCTGTAGTGGCTGTGAGAATGAGCACGTCGGGAATAAAGCCGGCGAGTACCGCCGGACGGATGTGCGTCATCCGGACCGGAAGTACCATAGGAGGTAAAGGAAATGCCACTGCGGCTGCGCAGAAAGCCCTGGGGATGTGACCTGAATGGTGTAATGCGCATGTGCTAAAGGGAGAAGGGGAAACGGTGTTAAAAAAGAGAAAGTAGGCGGAACTGGTTAAGAGAACGATGCGGTAGTGGAAGAATTATGAAAAAAGTAAAAGAAAGGGGAAAGAGGATAAACAGAAAAGAGGGAGAGGGGGGAGGGGGGGGGAAATGCAAGAGGCTTGGAGAAATTCATATAAAGGGGTGAAATCTCTAAAGGGGATGACATGGGCCGTATGAAATGACTAATACTGTGGTGTAAGCGATGTAAAATCACCTGTGAAGTTCAGCGGGTCTAAAAAAGATAGGAGACATGTTAGTAAAATAAACGGTCAATATTCCAATT